>JARQOD010001949.1:0-87150 GCA_033576555.1 Oophaga sylvatica | reverse complement strand
TAGTAAACGGTTCACAATATAAAGGAAAAAAAAAAAACACAGGATTAAAGAGTATGGACCAGCACTTAAAGTTGCTTGTAAAAGCCAGTGAATAGTAATTCCTCTTTAAGGCCCTTAGGGGACTGACTCTGTAACCTATAGATCCACTTGCTTTCAATACATAGTAAACGGTTCACAATATCACCCCCTCTAATAGTGGGGTGCACACTCTCAAGTCCCATCATTCTAAAGCTGGATGTCCTGCCGCAATGGTACTCCAGAAAATGATTTGCCACCGATGTAAGCGTCTTATTCTTCTCCCGGTCATTCTTGGCTGTTGAAGTGTTTGAAAGGTGTTGGTGCATCAATCCTGTTATGTGCTTTGCGCCAGTGTGGTCATGTACGCATGCGGTTAGTGCTCAGCTGAAATAAGCCCCTAGAATACCGGCACCTCCGGTGAGGAGTTTTGTATGCATGTGTTCAGGGCTTGGCTGAAATAGCCTCTAGAATACTGGCTACTCCGGTGAGGAGTTGGTTGTTTGCGTTGCTGTCTGCATGACTACAGACTGCTATCCGCTCTGCAGTTATTTGTGTACTCCTGTGGGGTTAACAGGACACACTCTCTACCTTAGCGACTTTGTGGAGTAACAGAGTTCGCTCATACTGCCATATAGTGCCACAGCATTTATGTCAGCGACTCTGTGGAGTAACAGAGTTCGCTTATACCGCCATATAGTGCCATCTTACTAGCAGCAGGCTCTGTCTGCATGGTGGACCCCGGGCTGCGAACGCACCAATTATTTATATTTATTTAGTGCGTTCTGCAGCCCCTAACATAATACTAGCGCCAGGGTCTGGCTAGTAAAATGGCGGACGACCAGCGTCTACAGCGGTACATTCAGCAGCTGGAGGGTAGGTTGGCGGCTTTAGAGCGCGCAACCTCAGCTGTGGATGTTACCGCAGTCGTTGTTCAGGCTGCTAGCGTGGCTGCAGCCAGTTTGTCCTCTGCCACCCCTGCTCCGACTTTATCCCGTCTCCCGCTTCCAGACAAGTTTGCTGGTGACAGTAAGCAATGTCGGGGATTCATGAGTCAGTGCTCCATACATCTTGAGCTTCTGGCTGCACGTTTTCCCATGGAGCGGGGGAAAGTGGGTTTCGTAATATCCCTCCTGTCGGGCAGGGCATTGGAGTGGGCAACGCCGCTGTGGGAGCGCGACGATCGCGTGGTGCTGAGTGCTCCTCTCTTCCTGGACGCTCTGAGACAGGTCTTCTTAGGACCTCATGTCACCCACGCTCCAACTGCTGGCAATATATCAGGGTTCATCCATGGTCAGCCAGTTTGCCATCCAATTTCGGACTCTGGCCACTGAGTTAGAGTGGCCGGATAAAGTCCTCATTCCTGTTTACTGGAGAGGACTGGCTGACCATGTAAAGGACGCTTTGGCCACCAGAGAGATTCCTGCCACACTGGAGGAGCTCATTTCCCTATCTACCCGCATCGACCTCCGTTTTAACGAGCGGAGGTTAGAGCGGACCCAGTGCAGGCAGAGGTTTCGGCTGGCTCCCACCTTCGCCAAACCACTAGAATCTTCTGAACAGGCGCCCAAGTCCCCCGAAGACATGGAGGTTTCGCGAGCGGTACCAAAGTCTCGGGCCGCCCGAGTACCCATGATCTGTTATCTTTGCCAGCAGACAGGACACTATGCCAAAAGATGTCCACAGCGGTCGAATAAACTGTCGGGTCCAGTAACCGTAGGAGCAGGGTCACTGGATGCGTTGACTTTTGCTCATAAATTGCCCCAAAAAGGGAAAATTACCCGAGGTTCATCCACTCTTCCTGTCAAGCTCTGTGTGGATTCTGGGGCAGAGGGGAATTTTATGTCATCCACCTTTGCTTCTCGCCACTCCATACCTCTGGTGATGCTCGCTGAGCCTGTGTCAGTGCGAGTGCTGAATGGAGTCATTCTGTCCTCACAAATCACCCATCTGACCGTCCCTATCTCTCTGTCTATGTCGCCGTCCCATCAGGAGAATATATCTCTTTTTGTCCTTCCTCCGCCACCACTCTCCCCATATTGAGTGGTCTTCTGGGAGAATTCTGGGTTGGGGTGATTAATGTAAAGGCAGATGCATTAGGGACAGCGTTCAGGTCACCACCACAGAGATACCCATAGACCTCACTCCTATTCCCAAGATTTATTGGTCCTACGCAGACGTATTCTCTAAAAGATGCGGAGACTCTTCTGCCTCATCGCCCTACGACTGTCCTATTGATCTCTAGCCTGGAGCTGAGCCTCCTAGTGGAAGGGTTTATCCCCTTTCTCTCCCTGAAACGGAGGCCATGTCCCAATATATTCAGTAGAACTTGGCAAGAGGATTCATTAGGAAGTCGGTATCACCAGCGGGAGCGGGGTTCTTCTTTGTGCAGAAGAAGAGCGGAGAGTTACGTCCGTGTATAGACTGTAGGGGTCTTAACTAGTGTTGAGCGATACTGCCCGATATCCAGAAATATCGGATCGGATTGGATCGGCCCGATACTCAAAAAGTATCGGGTATCGCCGATCCGATACCGGAAACCCAATGCAAGTCAATGGGACAGAAATATCGTAATTAAAAAAAAAACCTTTCTTTCCTTGTAAACACTAGATATACACACATAGAAAACATATATATATATATATATATATATGTAAGCTTTTCAGGGGATATAGCTCTGAGATCGCCGTCCGGGTAGATGGAGTGGCACAGAAACAGTTCATTCAGACAGCAGTTCTGGTGAAAACTGGCCGCAACCAGCTTTATTAAAGTCCACAGCAAACAGATAAAAACAAATCATAAACATAAGACCTGGGCTTGTCCAGCCACTTACTACACTTAGATAGATTTCCCTATCTATCCGGGTCCCGACTCTAACAGCCTGGGCCAAAACAACACATATGTTCAGCATTTACCAGCATGGAGTTTCACAGAGTCTCCTCCTTGTGTCTGAAGGCACCTTCAACGTCCAGACTTGAGAGAGCTCCCCTCCTATTCAGCAGCTATCCGCATGGATTCTCACAGAGACTACTCCTGTGTCCGGGGTACATCGAGCACCCAGACTGAGATAGCTCAAACTCCTGGAGACACCTTCTGTGCCTGGACCCCTCCTGTGTCCAGACTAAGCGAGCTCTCTGTCTGTGTTCTCAGACACCTACTTCTGGTCTCCTAATTAACACCTGAGTAGTTTCAGGCCTGAGCTGCAAGTGTGCAATGAATGTAAGGTGTAGTGACCTTTCTCTACCACTAGGCTTACAAAGCCATACATTCCCCCATACCCGTCAGCTAAAGTACCTGGGTGAAATGTACACCCATTCAACACACATACCCTCACTGTCTCACAATATATATATATATATATATATATAATATATATATTATACATGTCATTGTGACATATATATATACATATATTTATAGTTCATACACTTCTACATAGTAAAATAGCCTCTGATTCAATTGCCGGGCAATGCCGGCTTTTGTGAAACTACAGAACCACCCAACATGAAAAGACACATGGTTTACATAGAGTTAACCATGTCTTTTCATGTAGTTTGATATATGGTTTTCACTAACAATTACATGAGTGTATGTGTGCAAAATTTCACACATGTAGGGGTTAATTAAAGGTGTAAATTCGTTGTAAGAAAACCACATTTTTTTGCTACGAATTTACACCTTTAATTAACCCCTAGATGTCTGAAATTTTGCACACATACACTCATGTAATTGTTAGTGAAAACCATATATCAAACTACATGAAATGACATGGTTAACTCTATGTAAACCATGTGTCATTTCATGTCGGGTCTGTAATTTCACAAGAGCCGGCAATTGAATTAGCGGCTATTATACTATGTAGAAGTGTATGTACTACAAATATATATATATATATATATATATATATATATATCTGTCACAAATTCAATGACATGTATATATATATGAGGTGTAAAATTGCTGAAAAAAAATGCGTGGGCTACCGCCCTATTTTCTCAACCAGACAGACAAAGCCAGCGAGTGGGGGCAGATAATAATAGCCCAGAGAGGGACCATCATTTTTGGCCCCCCCGGCTACTAGCATCTGCCCCCAGACACCCCAGAAAAGGCAAATCTATAATTAGATGCGCCCTTTCTGGCACTTTGCCCGTCTATTCCCATTGCCCTGTAGCGGTGGCGAATGGGTTAATAAGGGGTTAAAGCCATCATGCTATTGTAAGGTGACTTTAAGCCAGGTTAATAATTGAGAGCTGTCAATTAGACAACTATCAATTATTAATCCTATTGTATGAAATAAAAAAAAATGCACACACATTAATGAAAAATCATTTTAATGTAATAAATACACAGTTTTTGACCATGTTTTATTGTACAGGTAATCCATCCGATTCCCTTGTTCTCCTGTAATAAAAATAAAATAATAAAGCAACATTATTCCTACCTATCCGATGCACAGTCAGGTCCCCCGATGTAATCCTTGTGAAAGGGTTAACGTTTACTGCAGGGACCGCAGCTAATGCTGCCAGCCTCGCAGTAAACCCCCAAATGAATCATCTACTCTCCTGGCTGACAGGAGAGGAAGTGGTTAGCATAATTAATTGCTTCCCACTTTCACTTCAGGTCAGCCAGGGATACCGCACAGCATCAGTGACATCAGATGGAATCCTGGCTGACCTGAAGTGAACTGATTAAAAAAATAGGGGATCCCCTAAAAAAAAAACGGCGTGTGGTTCCCCCTATTTTTGTTAACCAGCCTGATGAAGCAGACTACTGAGGCCTGGTATTTCAGGCTGGTAAGGATCCAATATCCATGAACCTTGCAAGCCTGATAATACCAGGCCACAGCAGTCTGCTTATCTGGGCTGGTTAACAAAAATAGGGGATCCCCTCAAAAAAAAAATTGTGTGGTGTCCCCCTATTTTTGTTTACCAGCCTGATGAAGCAGACTACTGAGGCCAGGTATTTTAGGCTGTTAAGGATCCAAGATCCATGAACCTTGCAAGCCTGATAATACCAGGCCACAGCAGTCTGCTTATATAGGCTGGTTAACAAAAGTAGGGGATCCCCTCGAAAAAAAAAGGCGTGGGGGTCCCCTTATTTTTGTTAACCAGCCAAGTAAAAAGCAGTCTGCTGCGGCCTGGTATTAAAAGACTGTCAAAGCCCATGGATTTTGGCCCTCAACAGCCTAAAAATACCAGGCTGCAGCAGTCCCACAATTGGCGCATCCAAAGATGCGCCAATTGTGGCACTTTACCCGGCTCTTCCCACTTGCCCTGTAGCGGTGGCAAGTGGGGTAATAAGGGGTTAATGTCACATTTGATTGAACGGTGACAATAAGCCCTGTTAATAATGGAGAGGCGTCAATAAGACACCATTCCATTATTAATCAAAAAGTTTGTAAATTTTTAAAAAAATACACAGCCAGAGTAAAGTCTTTTAATGAAATAAAACACAACACAGTTTTCATTATTTTTATTGCACTCTCATACTGCGACGCCATCGATCTCCTGTAAAAAAACAAAAATAACAAACCAACACAAATACTCCCTGTCCGACGCAGTCCAAAATAACGAGTGTCCCACGACGAGTCCAGCTCTGCTACATCTGGATGCCAGGCTGAGCCGGACATCTAGACACAGCAGAGCTGCTTACCGGTGGAGATTCCCTGATGGTGACATCATCCGGACTGCTTTACTGGGTAATCTCGGCCAGCTGTACTCTCGCGATAGCTGGCCGAGATTACCCAGTACCCGGCAGCACGTGCAGTTATTGCGAGAAGCTGCACGTGACCGCAAGGGAGAGGGTAATGGCCGGCCATCCAGGACGTGACCACCGGGGATCTTCTGCCAGGTAAGTGCTGAGTTCTAACTCCTGACAGACCCGACCGACACCGACAGTGACACTTTCGGGAAGTTCCTGTGTCACGTACTTCGTTCTGTGACACAGGAACTCCCCATAGACTTTACAGGATTACTCCGATTCCGGTATCCGATATGCAAAAAATATCGGATCTCAGAATCTGAATTCCGATACAGCGAATATCGGCCGATATCCGATATTTGCAGTATCGGAATGCTCAACACTAGCAATGACGTATAAGGAAACATATTACTCCATATTATATGCTCCATATATAATGGGCACCATTTATAATGCACCAGTGTATAATGGGCCCCGTATATGCTGCTCCAGGGTCTGATCTGCCCCATTTAGAATGCTCAAAGTATATGATGGGCCCCATGGATGATGCTCCAGTGTCTTATGTGCCAAAATAATGTTCCATATATAATGGGCCCCATTTATAATGCTCCAGTGTTTAATGGGCACCGTAGATACTGCTACAGTATCTGATCTGCCCCATTTAGAATGCTCCAGTATATGATTGGCCCTATGGATGATGCTCCAGTGTCTGATCTGCCCCATTTAGAACGCTCCAGTATATGATGGGCCCCATGGATGATGCACCAGTGTCTTATGGGCCAAAGTCATGCTCCATATATAATGGGCCCCATTATTAATGATCCAGTGTATAATGGGCCCCGTAAAAGGGGCTCCAGTGTCTGTTAGGGTTCAAGTTCCCGCTGCTGCACAAGTGGAGTCTTGAACCAGTCCCGCTGCGGTCCCCCATTAATCTCCGGCCGCAGTGGAGCCTGCTCAGCAGAGACATCGGTCCCAGCGTCTTGCCCATTCCAATACTGTGCAGAGACTTGCTGCTGCCTCTCCTGGATCTGCTATTATAGCCAGTGCTGGAGCAGACGTCTTTGGGACGAAGTCCTGCGTTTCCCCTTCTGAGCATGCCTAGGGAAAGATCTCTCATCAGGGTCACATGTTCAGGTACTGCAGCAGCTCCTATTGGTCCGCCTGGAAGGTCCTGAGACTACATGTGTTTTGGAACAGTTTCTCATTGGTCCTTGTTTCTGGCAGGTCCTGTAGCTGTTACTATAAAAGGGTGGCATGGCTGTGCCGCCATGCGCTAATATCAACCGTTATATGCTTTGCGCCAGTGTGGTCATGCGTGTGTGTGGTTAGGGCGGCTGAAATACGCCATAACAATACCAACTTAACCGGTGAGGAGCTTGGTATGCTAGCTGGTCAGGGTCGGTGTCCTAGATGCCCTAGATTACCGGTATAACCGGTGAGGAGTTTGATTGCCGTATTCAGGGCCTGGCGTTCAGACGCCATAGATTGCGGGTGACTTAAGCGAGGACATTAGCGCATGATCACGTTCTATGTTTGTTTAGCAGTCAACTGTGTACCTGGGTGCCTGACAGGACACAGAAGTTTGTCTCAGCGGCTCTGTGACGCAACAGGGTTCGCTTTCAACGCTAGACAGCGCCCTAGCGTGTTTATTTTGCGACTCAGTGGTGTTAAGTGAGTTCGCACACATCGCCATATAGCGCTGCGGCACTCCTGCTAGCGGCTCTGTGGAATAACAGAGTTCGCCCATATTGCCACAGCACGTTACGGCGTTTATTTTGCGACTCTGCGGGATAACAGAGTTCGCTTCTTGCGTCATTTTACTAGCAGCAGGCTCCGCCTGCACGGTGGAACCCGGGCTGCGAACGCACCTCTCTACATCATATATTTGGTGCGTTCCGCAGACCCTAACAGTGTCTGATGTACCCCATTTAGAATGCTCCAGTGTTTGATGGGCCCTATCTATGATGCTCAAGTGTATGCTGGGCCGCATATATAATTCTCAAGCGTATAATGCTCCCCATTTACAATGCTCCAGTATATGATGGGCCCCATGGATGATCCAGTGTCTTATGGGCCCAAATAATGCTCCATATATAATGGGCACCATTTATAATGCTCCAGTGTATAATGGGCCCATATGTGCTGCTCCAGGGTCTGATCTGCCCCATTTAGAATGCTCAAAATATATGATGGGCCACATGGATGATGCTCCAGTGTCTTATTGGCCAAAATAATGCTCCATATATAATGGGCACCATTTATAATGCTCCAGTGTTTAATGGGTCCCGTAGATGCTGCTCCAGTTTGTGGTCTGCCCCATTTAGAATGCTCCAGTATATGATGGGCCCCATGGATGATTCTCCAGTGCCTGATCTGCCCCATTTAGAATGCTCCAGTATATGATGGGCCCCATGGATGATGCTCCAGTGTCTTATGAGCCAAAATCATGCTCCATATATAATCGGCCCCATTATTTATGATCCAGTGTATAATGGGCCCCGTAAATGCTGCTCCAGTGTCTGATGTCCCCCATTTAGAATGCTCCAGTGTATGATGGGCCCTATCTATGATGCTCAAGTGTATGCTGGGCCGCATATATACTTATCCAGTGTATAATGCTCCCCATATATTGCTCCAAACATGAAAAAAATGAAATACCTCTCCTCGCTGTGCACAGTTCTACTCTGGACTCCTCAGCATCACCATCTTACAGCTCTCTGCACTTGGACTATTTAGGCAGAGGGTGTACAGACGTGACGTCATTGTGCTCTCTAACCTGAATGTCACTGTCAGGAAACACGGAAGATGTCACAGCGGTGGAGCTTGAGAGGTAAGTATTGCAAGTGCTGGGGCCCTGAGCAAGCAGAGGGGGCCGACTCGTGGGCGATGGCACTGGCACAGGGCCCCTCTAAGTACGCTGGTGTGTCTGACGGTGAGTGGGCCCTCCCACTGTCAGACACTGCTGCTGATCCTCCTCCTTTACTGAGCTATTGCCAGCGGCACCCTCTTCCCCAATGGATGCCAATCAGGGTCAATAACTGGGTCATCCATCACCTCCTCTTCAATTTCATCTGCACCTTCCTCTGTGTCACCATGTAAGGTTGTATAGTGTGCAGGAAGGGGCACTTGAGTTTCATCAGGGTCAGATTCTGGCTCAGTAGACTGCGAGGGCAATGTAGTGCTTTGGGTGAATGTACCAGCAGAATCATCTAGCAGTGACTGTGCATTAGTTCACTCAATATCAGATTCATGTTGGACTGGGGAATTCAGGATTTGACTTGATAACCCAGGCATGGTATCTTAAAAGAGCTCCATGGAGTAATCTGAAGTGTTGTCTGCTGCATCCTTCCCTTTTGGTGGGGTGAAGGACACCAGGAAAGGGGTTGTTTCCTGACCAGAGTCAGTGCTTGGAGTTTTTGAACCTTCAGAAGAGGAGGCGATAGAGCTGGAGGCTGTTTAGGCAATGTAAGCCAAAACCTGTTCCTGATGCTCCAGCTTTAAAAGCGGTTTATGTAGTCCCAGAACAGAAAAGGGAGCCTTCCAGGCGTCCTGGAGCCAGACGATGACGCAGGCTCAACACCTCCTGCCTTAGGTGCTGTTGTGCTTTTGGCACTACCAGAAGATGCACCACCACCATCAGTACCAGGTGGCCCCCCATCGGCTACGTCCGCGGCCTCTTCCACCATACTTCCTCAGGTTTGTGAAAATGTACCCAAAATACCAGAAGCTATATGTTACTGTATCAGAAGTGTACAGCTGTATACGGTGAGGGTGAAAAATTTTAATCTCCGTATATATTTGCAGAGTAATAGACGCAGACTCTCAGAGGCTCAGTATGGATTACACCAGAATATAAAAAGCAAAAAAGTGTACTGTATCAGAAGCGTACAGCCGTATACAGTGCTGGGTTAATCTTAAATCTCCGTATATATTTCAGGAGTAACACACACGGTCACAGGCTCAGTATGGATAACACCAGAATATGAAAAGCAGAAAAAGTGTACTGTATCAGTAGCATACAGCTGTATACAGTGTTGGGGTAATTTTAAATCTTCGTATGTATTTCAGGAGTAACACAAACGCTCACACGCTCATTATGGAGTAGACCAGAATATGAAAAGCATAAAAAGTGTACTGTATCAGTAGCGTACAGCAGTATACAGTGTTGGGGTAATTTTTATTAATCTCCGTATATATTTCAGGAGTAACACACATGGTCACAGGATCAGTATGGATAACACCAGAATATGAAAAGCAGAAAAAGTGTACTGTATCACTAGTAGTGTTGAGCGATACTGCTCGATATCTAAAAATATCGGATCGGAATGGTATCGCCGATATCACTAAATATCGTCGATATCCGATTCCGATACCGGAAGTCCCATGTAAGTCTATGGGAACCAAATATCGACATTAAAAAAACCCATTCTTGCCTTGTTGGTTAATTGTTGTCATGGGTGTATCGCCACGAGGATCGTCGCGATTACACACTCTGACTTCTCACAGCTGAGTTGCTGTTTCTTTGTGTTTGGTAATGAGGGAGTTAATTTTACCTAGCTCTTTGCTAAGACTAGGTCCAGCCTCGCCCGGCTGCTTTTGATTATGTTCTAATTAGCTTCCTTTATATACCTGCCAGTCTGGGTGTTAGATGCCGGTGAAAGCATTCATGTAGTCTAGCAGACTGGATCGGTTCTGAGAATACTTAAGCTAAGAGCTCCTTAGTTGTTTTTACTCTTACAGCTTATAGTTTATCTCTGAGACCTTAGGTGTTCCTACTGTGTGTGAGTGTTGTATGTAAGACTTTATTTACTTTATTCCTTGTCTTTCTTGTATGTCTTTCTGTTCATTAACCGTTACCTGTTCATTCCCTTTGGTGGTAATCAGGGTCCTTCTTAGGACTAGATTACAGTTGGCAGGGATTGATAGGAGACAGGGTTTACGCTGGTGGCCTGGACCTCTGTACCTTTAACAGTACCTCCAGGTAGAGGGATTAGTTAGGACCCCAGTTTAGGGTCAGCATAGACCCCGGTCACCCTCTAGCCGGAGACAGCGTATAACGGATTCCGTATTGACCCACTGGACTTTCTGTCAGGTAATTCTATGTTATCATATATCTATGCGCATGTTATATAGTATGTTGCCCTTTTGATATAGATTACTGACATCACATATATATATATCTGCTATACAGCGTGACATTTTCACCGGCCCATACTAAAGATTCTCCCCAGCTGTCATGGATCCAGTAGCCCAGCTGGCCCGGCAGTTGCAGGGGTTGTCCATGGAGTTTGCAGACATTAAGTCCAAGGTTTTGTCCCCCCCGGAGCAAACCAGATCTGAACCTAAGGTTGCTCTCCCGGACAGGTTCACTGGTGGGCGGGACAAATTTTTTACTTTCCGGGAGGCATGTAAATTGTACTTTCGGCTGCGGCCTCGGTCATCTGGGAGTGAAGAGCAGAGGGTGGGAATTGTTATCTCGCTCTTACAAGGGGACCCTCAATCTTGGGCGTTCTCTATTCCTCCAGGCTCCCCAGATCTCCAGTCAGTGGATCGATTTTTTACTGCCCTGGGTCTGGTATATGATGATCCGGATCGTGTTTCCCTTGCTGAAACAAAGTTACGTAAAATACGGCAAGGAAATCGTCCAGCGGAGGAATATTCTTCTGAGTTCCGTAGATGGGCAACAGATACTCAGTGGAATGACCCAGCTCTTAGGAGCCAGTTTTGTCAAGGGTTGTCTGACAAATTAAAGGATGTGTTGGCTCAGTATGATTCTCCTCCATCACTGGAGGCTGCTATGGCCCTCGCTATTCGCATTGATAGACGAATTCGGGGAAGACGTGAGGTAACTCCGCCCCCCGTGATGACTCCACCTACTACTAAAGTCCCTTATACTGAGGTTCCCCTGGTCTGTTCTGAGGAACCCATGCAGTTGGGAGGGACATCTTTTTGTAGGAGGGAATCGGCGGTGCACCGCAAGACTAGAAGGTGTTTCTTTTGCGGGAGAGAGGGACATTTTGTTGGGGGGTGTCCATCCCGGGCCTCTTTGAGCAAAGGAGTTAACCTGGGAGTGTGTATTTCGTCCCCAAATCCCTCTCAGTTTCTCGTGCCTGCGGAGGTGGTGATTGGTACTAGAACTGAGAGGATTTCTGTTTTTCTTGATAGTGGGTCCGGGGCTAATCTGGTGGACGCTCGGTTTGCCCAGGTGCATGGTATGCAACTGAGTGTATTGGCCAAACCGGTCCCTATAGTCTCTATTGATTCTAGACCTCTCGGTCAAGGTAGCTTGGTACAAGCTGTTCATAACATAGATCTTCGAGTAGGGGCAATACATAAAGAGCAATTGTCTTGTTATGTGTTGGAGGGTCTACCTACTCCTATTGTGTTGGGACTTCCTTGGTTGGCTAAACATAACCCAGTGATTGATTGGCAATCCAGAAAGATAAGCCAGTGGGGTGAATTTTGCAGGAATAACTGCATGAGCACGGTCATCGGTGCTGTTGTGCCTAGGACTTTGTCTCCTTTTCTGGAGGACTTTGGGGAGATGTTCTCAGAGGAGGGGTGTAAAGAGTTACCTCCTCATCGCGCATATGACTGCTCAATAAAGTTGCTTCCTGATGCCTTATCTCGTACTTTCCCAGGGGCCGGGAAGACGGATGATCCGGTTCCTATTCCTCAGGAGGGAGTTGTAGTGTCAGCTGTATGCTCTGAGCTTGAGGGGGAGGTATTGGGGGCTCAGGGGGACGCCCCTGTGGGATTTCCAGGGAGACTGATAGTTCCAGATCGGTTAAGACTGAAGGTTACGGGGAACCGTTACAAACGGATGGCTGATAGGGGGAGAGTTTCTGGTCTAGATCTGAAGGTGAACGATCTAGTTTGGTTGTCTACCAGGAATATAAAACTTAAAGTTTCCTCCTGGAGGTTGGGTCCCAGATTCATCGGGCCGTACAGGATCAGTTCCATAATTAATCCTGTGGCATTTCGTCTGGACCTCCCTCCTACGTTTAAAATTCATAATGTGTTTCACAAGTCATTACTTAAAAAGTATGTGGCACCAGTCATACCGTCACCTCTACCTCCTCCTTCAGTGGTGGTCAATGATAACGTGGAATTTCATGGGTCGAAAATCATTGACTCACGTCTCAGTCGCCGATCCCTTCAGTACTTGGTTCATTGGAAGGGGTATGGTCCTGAGGAGAGGACGTGGGTCCCTGCGTCTGATGTTAACGCAGATCGATTGGTTCGGACCTTTCACACAACTCACCCGGGCAGACCTGGCCCTGAGGGTCCGGAGTCCCCTCGTAGAGGGGGGGTACTGTCATGGGTGTATCGCCACGAGGATCGTTGCGATTACACACTCTGACTTCTCACAGCTGAGTTGCTGTTTCTTTGTGTTTGGTAATGAGGGAGTTAATTTTACCTAGCTCTTTGCTAAGACTAGGTCCAGCCTCGCCCGGCTGCTTTTGATTATGTTCTAATTAGCTTCCTTTATATACCTGCCAGTCTGGGTGTTAGATGCCGGTGAAAGCATTCATGTAGTCTAGCAGACTGGATCGGTTCTGAGAATACTTAAGCTAAGAGCTCCTTAGTTGTTTTTACTCTTACAGCTTATAGTTTATCTCTGAGACCTTAGGTGTTCCTACTGTGTGTGAGTGTTGTATGTAAGACTTTATTTACTTTATTCCTTGTCTTTCTTGTATGTCTTTCTGTTCATTAACCGTTACCTGTTCATTCCCTTTGGTGGTAATCAGGGTCCTTCTTAGGACTAGATTACAGTTGGCAGGGATTGATAGGAGACAGGGTTTACGCTGGTGGCCTGGACCTCTGTACCTTTAACAGTACCTCCAGGTAGAGGGATTAGTTAGGACCCCAGTTTAGGGTCAGCATAGACCCCGGTCACCCTCTAGCCGGAGACAGCGTATAACGGATTCCGTATTGACCCACTGGACTTTCTGTCAGGTAATTCTATGTTATCATATATCTATGCGCATGTTATATAGTATGTTGCCCTTTTGATATAGATTACTGACATCACATATATATATATCTGCTATACAGCGTGACATTTGTACATGAAGGAAAACAACAAAGACTAATGTAGAATGTATTGGGGGAGGTTGAGGAGACAATAAAGGCATACATGTTTAACCCAATGCATTGGAATAGCATTAATATATATTTTTTTGGAAATACGTTTGGATTGACTAACAAACCTTTTTTCTATTTTGGCAAATATGTATGTTTCACAACTTCCATGCTCTTCACCTTTTTAACTTTTGCCAGTGCCACACTTTCTCCTTCATAATCTTCAGCAGCATCATCTTTCTCATCAAATTATTCTTCATCTTCACCTTCTTAATCTTCTTCTTAAACTTCTTGCTATTCATGTTTTTGTTTACATTACTCATATTGTTATTATTAAACTAATTAATCTTCTTCATATTCAAATTCTTCATCTTCTTCCTCTTCATCTTCTTCATCATATTCTTATTTGTGACAGAGATTCCTGTACTTGTAATCTGTAAAAGTATGAATTGTTCATCCTTCCGTTCTTGCTGTCACAAAAGATTTAAATTACAACAGTATTTGTCCGTGTTTAGTTTAGCCTGCAGCAGCAGGCATTTTCCAGGGGCACCACGAGGAGGAACGGACTCACCCCCATACACTGCTTAGTCTTCTTCTGCTTAGAATTTAGAGCATATATTTTGCTCTTCATTTTGGTCTTATACTTCATGTTCTTCTGCTTTTTGATCTTCTGCTTATTGTTCTTCTGTCTCTTGTTCTGTATCTTGTAGTTTGTCTTAACCTTCTTTGTCCTGTTGGTGATCTTCTTCTGGGTAATCTTTTATTTTTTCTTTGTGATGGTGTTCAGGCTGGTTGGCTTCATGCTCGTCGTCCTTGTTGTCGTCATTCTTCTCTGGGTGTGGTCTTTAAGGTCGTCTAATTCCGAGAACCAGCTGACGTTTCGGAACCCTGACGGGTATCAGATGGAGCAAGAGACAATGGAAGTAAAGAGGACCAGCTGACTGTGCTGGAACCCGGAGGGGCAGCAGAAGGAAAAGAGGCAATGCACAACCGAGTACCAGCTGACGTTACTGTGACACGGTTACTAAGCAGGAGGTACCTGTGCTCCAAAGCACTACCAAGGACCAGCAGACGTTGCTGGAACTCGGATACGGAGATGGAGGCACCTAGGCCAAAGGCACTGGGAGAACCAGTTGACGGTACTGGACCCCCGACGGGTAGCAGAAGGAAAAGAGGCAATGTCACAACCGAGTACCAGCTGACGTTACTGTGACACGGTTACTAAGCAGGAGGTACCTGTGCTCCAAAGCACTACCAAGGACCAGCAGACGTTGCTGGAACTCGGATACGGAGATGGAGGCACCTAGGCCAAAGGCACTGGGGAGAACCAGTTGACGGTACTGGACCCCGGACGGGTAGCAGAACGCACCCATGAAAATGTAAGTTGACAGGACGCAAGCCGTCCGCAGTTACCGAATCACACAGTCCTACAGTGGGTGCTTGTCCTATTGTCACAATGGAAACAGCCTTTATTTACATATCCCACAGCACACATAGGAATCACCTAAACTGCAGGCTAGTGTTGAGCGATACGATAATGCAAATATCGGCTATCGGCCGATATTAGCTCTATCGGCCTTTCGATAATTCGTTTCGATATTTTCGTCTTATCGAATACCGGAATCGCATTTGTCACTGTCACTGTGAGTGTCCGTCGGTCGGGTCTGTCAGGAGTCAGCGGCACTTACCTGGCAGAAGATCTCCGGCGGTCACGTCCTGGACTGCTTGATGGCCGCCATTATCTTCTCCCTGGCGGTCACATGCAGTTTTTCGCGATAACTGCAGTGACTGCAGGGTAATCCCGGCCGTAAAGCAGTCAGTCCGATGACGTCACCGCCGGGGAAGCAGGTAATCAGCTGTGCTGCGCCGGGATGACAGGCTCTGCCTGTCATTCTGATGTAGCAGAGCTGGATCGTCGTGGGACACTCGTTACTATGGACTGCGTCGGTCAGGTGGTATACTTTTTTTTTTTTTTTCATTTTTTTACAGGAGATCGATGGCGTCGCAGCAGGATGAGACAGTAATAAAAGAAATGAAAACTGTGTTTTTTTTTTTTATTAAATTAAAAAAATTTTTTTGGAACATTCACCCGTCCGGGTACATAAACAATTTAACTATTTATTTACATACAGGGACCCTGTCCGGGTTATTTAGACTTCTTTGGCTGGCCTCTTCCAGGTACCACCTGGTACTCTTCTTGAGATTGCCAAACATCCGAGGCACCAAGGACCACCAGGACCTGATGACGTGTGTGGCCTGTACAGTGACGTCGTGACACGCTATCTGGGTCTGTGTGGCCACCTCTTTCATCTCTCTCCGGGTCTGGAGCCCTATGTCACGGACTGTACGAACCCCAGGGGGCCTAACAGGCGCCGGGTACGGGCCAGCTATACTTATCATGTCCATAGCTGGGGCTGCTGAGGAGACCACTGAGGGAGGCTGGGGAGATTTACGGCGTGGGGTGGGCACTTTTGCAGAGGCCTGGATGTGGGAGGCTGAAGGCTTCGAGGGTCTCACAGGTTCCTGACACACTGGGGAGTAGGGGTCGCACCTGGTAACATTTAGGGCGTACCACCCATTGTAACCCCAGTGTCGGGTGTAAGTCACCAAGTCTCCTGGCAACAGGTCCCTCCCCGGGTGTCCTTCTGGGAGGTGAGCCTCCACGTCCCGCCGGTTCACAAAGACTTCTAAATAAAGTCCAGGCTCCTTGATGAAGCCCCAACCACCTTTCAATTTAAAGCTCCGTACTGCACCCTTACGCCGCGGCTCACTCAGGGTTCCTTTGTCCTTTCTCATCCGGTCCTTATCTGCCCGGTCCTTCTCCAGGTGACGTTGGCGAAGTTTTAGGGTTTCTCGCTGCTCCCTTTGTCGCTCTGCTTCCTTCTCCCAACGTCTCCACTCTTCCTCCTGACGCCGGTTATAATTCTCCTCCACCAGTTGCTCCATGTCTCCACCACTCCACTGCAGCTTACAGTGTCCAGTTTGCGGCAGCTCTCCTGTCGCCCCCCAGTCCTGGCGGCGCTCCCCTGCGGAGGAAGCAGACGGCTCTAAATCAGATGACAGTCGGGGCTCCGGTACAGGCAGGTAGTGCTCTGGTGCCTGCGCGGCCTCCTCCATCAGGACGGGTGTCGCTTCTTCTGTCTCAGCGACGGGGGCAGACAGCGGGATCTGGGGTGCTGCTGACGGTGCTGCGGTTTTTGCAGGAACGGGTGCCTCCACTGCGACAACGTCAACCGGATCACATTGCAAGGGCTCCTCTACTAGAACGGGTGCCTCACCTTCCGGTACAGAGTCAGACACTTCAGGTAAGAGGGATTGGCGCCGCTCCAAGTTTAGTTTTAGGGCACGCCAGCTGGCTTCCATCCTGGCGACCTCCTCCCGGTGCCGGGCCAGGCCTCTCAGGGTATCCTCCGCTTCTTGCAGCGTAGGAGGGTTTACAGGCCGGGTGCCCAACGGTGATTCCGTGGCGATCGGGTCGCTTCCGTGGGGGAGAGCTCTGACTGCTCCATCCCTTCCCACTTCTGCTCGTCGTGTCCATTAGCCATCTCTGCCAAGTCACATGTGTCATATCTGGAGAGGGCCCCTCTTTTGTAGGGAGGCGGGACCTCCTCACACTGAGGAGGATGAGGAGGCGGAACTCCAGACTGTGGGGCACGATGTTACATTGCAGTACCATTTACAGTGGGCGGCCATCGTTTTCACGCCACTGAGTGAGTGACACCCACGAAGAGCACGCCCTTCTTCTTCACCAGTGCCTCGTCGTGACGCAGATATGGCGGAAAAATGGCAAATACATTCTCTGATGATTTTAGCAATTCTCAAGCACAAAACCAGTGCAATTCAGGCACACAGGACTCGCTTATAGCGAGCTACAGAATCCTGTTCGTGACGCCCAAGTTGAGTCGCACAGAGCCAGAGGTTTTGGGGGTACTCGGCACCGAGCCCGTCGACTTCTATGGGGTATGTCACGTCTTTACCCGGCAATTGAATTAGAGTCGATTTTACTATGTAGAAGTGTATAAACTATAAATATATGTATATATATATGTCACAATGACAGTATATATATATATGTATTCTATGTGTGTATATTTTGTGTTTACAACGAAAGAAAGGTTTTTTTTTGTTGCGATATTTTGTTCCCATAGACTTACATGGGACTTCCGGTATCGAAATCGGATATCGACGATATTTAGTGCTATCGGCGATACAATTTCGATACGATATTTTTAGATATCGAGCAATATCGCTCAACACTACTGCAGGCACCATAGAGTCGGCTAACCCGAATGCAACACGACAGCACAACTTATTGGAGGATAATTGACGTTCACACTGCCAGGAAACAGCTGTCGTGCTGTAACCAGGCTGGCCAGGAGTCAGTACCCCTGCCAATTACTTACGAGCAACAAATGGCGGTGTTGTAGCCCAGGGAGTAGAGTTCAGGTGGTAGAAAGATGAACATAACAGGAGACATGGAAAACGTTGCCAAACAGTTATTTAATCTGAAAACGGACAGGCAAATTCAGGTGAGATCCATGCCTTGTTCATTTTCAGAAAAGTAAGCCGGTCTACATTCTCTGAGGATAGTCGCATGCGACGGTCTGTTACTACACCACCTGCAGCACTAAAGACGCGCTCAGATAATACACTGGCAGCAGGGCAAGCCAGCACCTCCAAGCATACTGGCTAAGCTCTGGCCATGTATCCAACTTAGAGACCCAAAATTTGAAAGGGGAAGAGGCATCTGGGAGTACACTTAGAGGGAAAGCCAAGTAGTCTGTCACCATCTTACGGAAACGTTTCTTCCTGGTGACTGGAGCCTCTCGGATGGTGTAGACCTTGCTGGCGCTGTCACAAAACTTCGCCACATTTGTAACATACAGCTCTTGCCCTGTGCAGAGGCGCTGCTTGTGCTCCCTCTTGTTGTAGAGGTGTCTACACTGCCTCGACGCACAGAGCTGCTTTGTAAAGCAGTAGCAGCAGCAGCAGCTCTCTCGGCTGGAATGTACAACAGTATGGATTGCACCAGTGTGTCTTGGTACTCCTGCATTTTACGGTCCCGGCTCACCGGTGTGATGAGGGTTTGTAAGTTGTCCTGGTAGCGAGGGTCTAGGAGGGTGTACACCCAATAATCTGACGTGGTGAGAATGTGGGCGATGCGGCGGTCGTTTCTCAGGCACTGAAGCATGAATCAACCATGTGCTGCAGACTCCTAACTGGCCAACAAAGGCTGTCCTCTGGAAGAGGCGTCATCTCTGCCTCCTCTGCATCACCCCACCCTCGCTCTACATACTGACTAGAGCGTTGTGTACCTCCCTCTGTAGGGATTTCTTCCTCCTCCATTGACTCCTCCTCCTCCTCCTCATCCTCCTCACAAAGTGAGCCCTGCCCAGCCCTTTGTGAGGAACCACGTTGCGATGACTGTCCTGAAGGTAATTGAATTTGTGACTCCTCATCCTCCACCTCTTCCAAAACCTCTTCCTTTAGTGCTTTCAGTGATTTCTGAAGCAGGCAGATAAGGGGGACAGTCATGCTGACTAGTGCATCATCTGCACTCACCATCCGCGTTGAGACATCAAACGCACGCAAAACGTCGCAGATGTCCTTCATAGAGGCCCACTCAGTAGTGGTGAAGTGTGAACGGCGCAAATTGCGAGTTGATTGCGCCTGTTGCAGCTGATACTCCATTACTGCTGGCTGCTGCTCACACAACCGCTCCAACATATGTAACATGGAATTCCACCTGGTGGGTACGTCACATATGATGCGATGTTCAGGAAGGCGAAATCTGACTTGCAGAGCTGCAATGCGCGATCTGGCCATGCTGGAACGTCGCAAGTGAGCGCACTCTAGGCGGACCTTGTGCAGCAGTGCATCAAGATCCGGATAGTCCCTCAAAAAACTCTGCACGACCAAGTTGAGCACATGTGCCAGACATGGTATGTGAGTGAGGTTGCCAAGGCCCAGAGCTGCCACCAGATTTCGGCCATTGTCACACACTACCAAGCCTGGCTGGAGATTAGCTGACAAAAACCACACGTCGCTCTCCTGCTTGATGGCATCCCAGAGCTCCTGCACTGTGTGGCTTCGATTCCCCATGGAAATTAATTTCAGGACGGCCTGTTGACGTTTGGCCACGGCTGTGCTCATATCGGTCGCAACAGGTAAGCGTTCACGGGTCCATGTGGAGGTAGACCGTGACGGCTCGTGCAGCGATGATTCTGAGGAACTGGAGTAGGAGGAGGAATCAATGTGTACAGACTGGATTCCTGCAATCCTTGGAGTTGGCAGAACACGTACAGCGCCACTGGCAAGATCTATACCCGGCTCCACAACATTGACCCAATGGGCAGTGAGGGAAAGGTATCGTCCCTGGCCATGGGTACTGGTCCACGCATCGGTGGTCAGGTGGACCCTGCTACTGACGGCGTTTAGTAGCGCATGTTTAATGTTTCCCTCGACATGTTTTTGCAGAGCAGGGATGGCTTGCCTGCTGAAATAAAATCCGCTTGGCACATTATATTGTGGGACTGCCAATGCCATAAAGTTCCTGAAACTGTCAGTCTCCACCAGCCTGAATGACAGCATTTCAAGGGACAGGAGTTTTGCAATGCCAGCATTCAGAGCCTGTGCTCGTGGATGGTTTGCCGAGTATGGCCGTCTTTTATCCCATGCCTGTGGTACCGATGGCTGTTTTTTGTTCTGGGAGTGTGACGATGACTGTGAACTTGCTGCTGTGGGTGGAATAACAGTTTGTCTATGGACAACAGTGACCGAGGTTCTTCCATGGAGATCCTGTGAGGAAGCCGAACCAGGTGTGTGTGAGCTGGAGGTAGAGGCTCCAACACGACCTGAAGATGTAGGTGCTGCTGTAGGTTGGCCTACATCTCCAGTGTGTCTTTGTAACTCAGCTACGTGCTTTGTCCGTACATGTTTCCACATATTTGTGGTATTCAGGTTACTGATATTTTTACCTCTTTTAACTTTTGCTTACACAGTTTGCATTGAACATAGCAAATATCATCTACAAGTCTGTCAAAAAAGGACCACGCAGTGCAAGTCATGGGAGCGCCAATTTTGACATTTCTAAGAGAACTGCTCCCAACAGGTGCCAAACTGGAGGCTACAGGCAAGCGAGTCTGCAGCCTACCTCTCCCTCCTCTTTGTACCGTTGGGACAATCTTTTCCTCAGAGCTGCTCCCACCACCTTCCTGTTGCTCACGCCATATTGGGTCTCGGACTTCATCATCTCCACTACCTTCTTCCAACACCTGCTGCTGTTGGATGGTCTGGGCAGCACCATGCTCCACAAAACCTGGCACCTGAGTCTCATCATCATTATAAGATGCGTTCTGCGGTGTGCTGTCCATCGGCACTGGCTCACCCGCCTCTTCAGATTGAGAGAGACACAGCTGTTGCGCATCACTGCATACTCCCTCTTCTTCAAATTGCAGAATGCTGCTTGCCTGTGCCCTTGTTTGCGAGCCAACAGATTCTGAGAACAGAAGCAGAGACTCAGCTGGCTCCTGTACAGAACTCTCTGACTGCCTGGCCAATTTGACAGGCGGTGAACAGACAGATGGTTGCTCAACAGTGTTGTGTTCCTGAGAGGAGGTGGAAGGAATTGAAGTCGATGCATTGGCTGCCATCCAACCAACAACGGCTTCAATTTGTTCTTCCCGCAGCAGGGGGCACGCCGAGCTCCTACCAATAAAGGAACGCTCATGGGTAAAACTGGTGGATGCTGTGTCACTGAGGGCGGCAGCAGCCACAGAATCCCCACGTCCTCTCCCTGATGAAACTCCACGGCCAAGACCACGTGCCTTACTCCCTGCCTTCTTCATCTTGGTAAATTGATAAAGAAAGTCAGAAAAGTTATAAGGCCTAAGTGTGGTTATTACGCAGAGACTGAAGTGAACACTGAAACACAACTGTTCACAATCTGTGAAAGGCTACTCCTTTGTCTACTTCTATAGTGTTTGCAACCAATGTATTGGATACGGATGGAAGCGCGTCACACAATAGATTATATTTATTTTAAATGGAATGGAGCAGAACCAATTGGAGAGAAATGAAAAGGATGAGGCACTGAGACACGCCAGCAGAGTACAAGCAGCAGTGCTTGAACAAGTAACTGGAGCGTGATGTGCACTCAAAAATATAAAAAAACACAGACTGAAGTGAACACTGAAACACAACTGTTCACAATCTGTGAAAGGCTACTCCTTTGTCTACTTCTATAGTGTTTGCAACCAATGTATTGGATACGGATGGAAGCGTGTCACACTAATAGTTAAATTGCATGGAGCAGCAAGAATTACACTGAAGAAAAAAAAAAGAGTCTGTGAGTGACACGTGCAGATGCCTACAGACAGCGTTGCATGCAAGCAAACTGCAGCGTCACCTGCACTCACACACACCTTGCAGAGCTGTTAAAACAACACTGCAAGCAAAAGGAAGCTTTACACAGCGGTTGGTGCTAGCCTGCCTACAGCACAGTACACTAAATCGCAATCTCTAACTGTCCCTCAGAGTCAGCACAGCAGCGTTCTGTCCCTTACTGAATTCACAGCACAGTGACGCTAAAATGGCGGCGGCGCCTTTTATAGTGCATTCTGACATAATTTCAGTATCCAATCACAGCCATGCCATTAGTTAACATGACCGCAGCAGTACAGGATGTGCCCACACTTCTTAGGATTCCTCATTGGCTGACTAAAATCACATTGCCTCTCAAAGAATTATGGGAACTTCCGATTCCGGTATACGATATATGGAAAATATCTGAACTAAGTATCGAAAGGCCGAAACAGCTAATTCTTTTTTCTCTTATTGTGTGGCGATGAGAATTCATCCTTGTTCTCAGTTTTTGCCCTTGCCCTTGCCCTTGAGAACAAGGATGAATTCTCATCGCCACACAATAAGAGAAAAAAGAATGGATTTACCTGTGGCAAAACACTTTTGTATGCCCGGTCATAGCATGATGGATATGGAATTACTGGTATTAAAATCTAACTTCAAATCTGAGAAAGATAGAAAGGTTTGGGAATACAAACTTATGATGACCTTTGACACTCTTAGTGCTGGAATGAATATATCACACGGATTCATGTCATTCTATATCAATTAAGGAATCTGCGTCTCTGACCTTCTAGGGGCATCAAAACACAACACCAGACCCCAATCAGAGGGCAATAAAACTTTCTCTCCTTATCTATGAACTGTTCCAATATTTATGTTCATCCCTCTGCCATAATGACAGTTCTGCTTCACGTCACTTGTCTTACCTATTGCACTATTCCTGTGTCCTTTTGTGTATATAAATATGTGATTCTTCAGTTTTTGTTTTAGTCTTTGCCTGATGAAGAGACCTGAGTAGTCTCGAAAGCTTGCAATTTGTTACCATCTTTTCAGTTAGCCATTAAAAGGTATCAACCACTGAGGACTCTCAATTCTAAATATATTTCTATCTACTGGCTAACACGGTACGAAGATACACATCTTTCCTATATCATACATTGTTGGGGTAATTTTAAATCTCTGTATGTTAGGGGTCGAGTTCCCGCCTCTGCACAGGGGGATCTTCGATCCATTTCCACTGTGGTCTCCCATTCTTCTCCTGCCGCAGTGGTTCCTGCTCAGTAGAGACGTCTGTCCCAGCGTCTTGCTCAGTCTCATACTGTGAAAAGGAATACTGCTGCCTTTCTGGGTTCTGCCATTATAGCCAGTACTGGTCAGCGGCGAGCAGACGACTTTGGGACTAAGTCCTGCTTTTCCCCTTCTGAGCATGCCCAGGGTAAGATCTCTCATTGGAGATCAGGGGTCACATGCTCAGGTACTGCAGCAACTCCCATTGGTCCTCCAGGAAGCTCCTGAAGCTGCTCGAGTTCTGGGGCAGGCTTCCATTGGTTCGTTCTGGAAGGTCTTGCAGTTGCTGCTGTTATAAAAGGGTTGCATGGCAGCACAACCATGTGCTAGTATCAATTCTGTTATGTGCGTTGCGCCAGTGTGGTCATGTATGCATGCGGTTAGGGCTCGGCTGAAATAAGCCTGTTGTGTTTCGGTAGCTGAGGACAGGAACAACAGCAGGGCAGCAGAACACCTGAGATGTTGGTAACTGATGGGTTGCAGATTCCTAAACTAACGACACAACTAGAGGTAGCCGTGGAGCGTTCCTACGTTGATCCTAGACGCCTCGTCACAGCCTGAGAGATAACTACACCTAAAGGCAGAAAGATGAAAGCTATCTGTCCCGGAGCAGATCCCCAAAGAAAATAGGAAGCCCCCAAACATATAATGGCGGTTAGACAACATGAAAACACAAACATAGGCAGAAAATAGATTGAGCATGGGGCCACAAGCTGGGGCCACAAGCTGACTAAATAGGATAGGAAAGGAGAGATTATGTTAGGGTCTGCGGAACGCACCTAATAGATATAATAGAGAGGTGCGTTCGCAGCCCGGGGTCCACCGTGCAGGTGAAGCCCGCTGCTAATAAGATGGCGAAAGTAGCGAACTCTGTTATCCCGCAGAGTCGCAAAAATAAACGCCGTAGCGCGTTGTGGCAGTAAGTGCGAACTCTGTTAATCCCAGAGCCGCTAACGGGATGCCACAGCGCTATATGGCGATAGGTGCGAACTCACTTAACTTCAGTGAGCCGCAAAGTAAAACGCTAGGGCGCTGTCTAGCGTCAAAAGCGAACCCTGTTACGTCACAGAGCCGCTGAGAAAAAGTACCGTGTCCTGTCAGGCTCTCAGGTACACGGATAATTGCTAAGCGAGCATAATACGTGGTCATGTGCTAATGTCCTCGCGGGAGTCACCCGCAATCTATGGCGTCTGAACGCCAGACACTGAATACGGCAATCAAACTCCTCACCGGTTATGCCGGTAATCTAGGGCATCTAGGACACCGACCCTGACCAGCTAGCACACCAAACTCCTCACCGATTAAGTCGGTATTCTAGTGGCTTATTTCAGCCGGGTCCCTAACCACACACACGCATGACCACACTGGCGCATAGCATACAATGGTTGATATTAGCGCATGGCGGCCCAGCCATGCTACCCTTTTATAGCAACAGCCACAGGACCTTCCAGGAACAAGGACCAATGAGAAACCTGTTCCAGAAGACTCGTAGTAACAGGGCCTTCCTGGTGGGCCAATAGGAGCTGCTGCAGTACCTGAGCATGTGACCCCTGCTCTCCAATGAGAGATCTCACTCTGGGCATGCTCAGAAGGGTAAATGCAGTACTTAGTCCCAAAGACATCTGCTCCAGCATTGACTATAATAGCAGATCCAGGAAAGGCAGCAACAAGTCACTGCCCAGTAGTGGAGTGGGCAAGACGCCTGGACCGACACCTCTGCTGAGCAGGCTCCACTGTGGCCGGAGGCGAATGGGAGACCGCAGCGGGACGGGTTCGAGACACCCCTTGTGCAGCAGCGAGAAATCGAACCCTAACATTGCCCCCCCTTCTCTGGGCCTCGCTGCGCTCAAAGGCAGTGATGAGCTGCGGAGCGTGAACATGCTCGGCAGGCTCCCAGGATCTATCCTCAGGCCCATAACCCCTCCAATCCACCAAATAAAATTTTTTGCCTCGTACCACCTTGCACCCAACAATGGCGTTCACCTCATGATCGTCGGTAGATGAACCCGACGTCCCAGCAGATGACTCGGAAAACCGGGAAATGGCCACGGGTTTCAAGAGGGACACGTGAAAGGTGTCAGTGATACCAAGGCGAGGCGGAAGGGCTAGGCGGTAAACTACCGGGTTCACCTGCTCAAGAACTTTAAAGGGGCCCAAAAAGCGAGGTGCCAACTTGGTGGACTCTACCCGTAGCCTGATGTTTCGGGCAGAAAGTCACACTAGGTCACCCGGAGCAAACTTAGGAGCGGGGCGCCGATGGGCATCGGCCGAAGACCTCATCCTCTCTTTGGAGGTCTGAATGGCATCCTGAGTGCGGTCCCAAATGTCCCGTGCCTCCACAGCCCAGTCTGCCACCCTGGAATCGGCGGAAGACACGGGCATAGGCACTGGTACCCGCGGATGCTGACCGTAGTTCAGGAGGAATGGGGTCTCTCCAGTGGAGTCAGCCACAGCATTATTTAGAGCAAACTCAGCCCACGGTAGCAAGGATGCCCAGTCATCCTGCCTGGCAGAGACAAAATGTCGCAAGTATGTGACCAAGGTCTGGTTGGCCCTCTCTACCAACCCATTTGTCTCAGGATGGTATGCAGAGGAGAGATTCAACTCAATGCTGAGTAAACGACACAGCTCTCTCCAGAACCGAGACGCAAACTGGGGACCTCGATCACTAACAATTTTGTCTGGCATACCGTGTAGGCGGAAAATATGCCTAATGAATAATGCTGCCAAGGCCCGTGCAGACGGTAACCGTGGTAACGGCACCAAGTGCACCATTTTGGAGAAGTGGTCGGTTATCACCCAGATGATGGTGCAGCCCCGAGACTTGGGTAAGCCAACCACAAAATCCATCCCGACCATCTCCCAGGGCCTGTCTGCCACCGGTAAAGGAAAGAGTAACCCAGCTGGCCATTGTCGAGGGACTTATTCTTGGCGCAGGAGACGCATGCCTGAACGTATTCCCTGACGTCACGGACCATATGTGGCCACCAGTATGTCCTCGCCAGCAACTCAGATGTCCTCTTTGCCCCAAAATGTCCACCCACTCTGGATGAGTGTGCCCAAGAGAGAACCTCCGGTCGCAAATTGATGGGCACAAAAGTCTTGCCCGGAGGCACAGACTCAAGCGAAACCGGGGCCACAGTTCTTAGGCTCTCGGTGGGGACAATCAGCCGAGGCACCTCCTCCACCTCCTCAGAGGACACCACGGAGCGAGACAGAGCATCAGCACGAATGTTCTTCTCCCCTGAGAGAAAATGGAGGGTGAAATGGAATCGGGAGAAGAACAGGGACCATCTGGCCTGACGGGAATTTAGCCGCTGGGCGGTCTGTAAATAGACCAAATTTTTGTGGTCAGTGAACACTTGGAAGGGAAAGCGAGCCCCCTCCAGGAGATGTCTCCACTCAGAAAAGGCCAACTTCATGGCTAGCAACTCCCTATCCCCAATGGAATAATTCCTCTCCGCAGGTGTGAAGATCTTGGAGAAGAAGAAGCAAGGATGTTTACGACCTTGAGCATCCTTTTGAAAAAGGACTGCTCCAGCACCAACGGACGAGGCATCTACCTCCAATATAAAAGGCTTATCACCCTCGGGACGATGTAGGATAGGAGCGCTAGCAAAATGGGACTTGATTGAAGTAAAGGCCTTGGAGACCTCCTCTGACCACAATTTGGGATTGGCTCCTTTCTTGGTGAGGGCTACCAAGGGAGCAACCAAAGTAGAGAAGTGGGGAATGAATTGGCGATAGTAATTAATGAACCCCATAAAGCGCTGCACCGCTTTAAGAGAGTGGGGTTCTTGCCAATCCATTACAGCCTGTAGTTTGGCAGGATCCATAGCCAATCCCTGAGTGGAGATGATATAGCCCAGGAATTGCAAAGACTCCTGCTCAAACACACACTTCTCCAACTTCGCATATAAGGAATTTGCCCGCAAGAGGTCGAAGACCCTGCAAACATCTCTCCGGTGGGTGTCCATATCTGGAGAAAAGATGAGAATATCATCCAGATAGACTACCACAGAGGTGGCAAGCATGTCCCGGAAGATGTCATTTACGAAATCTTGGAAGACGGCTGGAGCATTACAGAGCCCGAAGGGCATCACAAGATATTCGTAATGTCCATCTCTGGTATTGAACGCCGTCTTCCATTCGTCCCCCTCACGGATGCGGATCAGGTTATAGGCATCACGAAGATCCAGCTTAGTAAATACCCTTGCTCCCCGGAGCCTATCAAAGAGCTCAGATATTAGGGGCAAAGGATATTTGTTCTTAACGGTAATGGCGTTAAGACCCCTATAGTCTATACACGGTCGTAATTCTCCATTCTTCTTCTGCACAAAGAAACATCCTGCCCCTGCTGGCAGTGACTTCCTAATAAACCCTCTGGCCAGATTTTCCTGGATGTATTGTGACATGGCCTCCGTCTCAGGAAGAGAGAGAGGATACACTCTTCCCCGAGGGGGCTCCGTTCCAGGCAAGAGGTCTATAGGACAGTCATAAGGGCGATGAGGCGGCAGAGTCTCAGCTGCCTTTTTGGAGAATACGTCTGCCTATGACCGATAAACCTTGGGAAGGGAATCAAGATCTATGGGTATCTCCATTGTGGAAACCTGAACGTCCTCTCTGAGACATTTGTCTCTGCAATGATCACCCCAACCCAGTATTCTCCCAGAGGACCACTCAATATGGGGAGAGTGGTGGCGAAGCCAGGGTAATCCCAACAAAACCTCATCCATTCCCTCAGGAAGGACAAAAAGGGATATATTCTCCTGATGTGAAGGAGACATAGACAGAGGTAGAGTGACAGTCTGGTGGGTGATTTGTGAGGGCAGGATTGCTCCATTCAACACTCTCACCGATATTGGCTCGGCGAGCGTCACCAGCGGTATGGAATGGCGAGAGGCAAGGAGGAGGACATAAAATTCCCCTCTGCCCCAGAGTCCACACAAAGCTTGGCGGGAAGGGTGGATGAACCTAGAGAGATTAACCCTTTAAGGAGCATCTTCGGAGCAAAATCCCTCGCGTCTAATGACCCTGCACCCATGGTCATGGAACATGACCATTTACTTATTCGCTGGGGACATCGGTTGGCATAATGTCCTGACTGCTGACACACTCTACAGACCACGGATACTCGAGTGGTCCGAGACTTAGATCCCACTCGAGTATTCTCCACGGTCTCTGGAGAGTCAGACTCCCGAACGGGAAATTCCAGAGGTTTGGCAAAGGTGGGTGCCAGCCGAAACCTCTGCCTACACTGGGTCCGCTCTAACCTCCGCTCGTGAAAACGGAGGTCGATGCGGGTAGATATAGAAATGAGTTTCTCCAGTGTGGCAGGAATCTCCCTGGTAGCCAAAGCGTCCTTTACATGGTCTGCCAGTCCTCTCCAGAACACTGGAATAAGAACTTTATCTGGCCACTCTAATTCAGAGGCCAAAGTCCGAAATTGGACTGAGAACTGGCTGACCATGGACAAGCCCTGTGACATTGTCAGTAGTTTGGAGTGCCGTATCGTGCGTGAACTGAGGTCCTAAAAAGACCTTTTTCAGAGCCTCCAAAAACCGAGGAGCACTCCGCACCACACGATCGTCACGCTCCCACAGCGGTGTTGCCCACTCCAACGCTCTGCCCGAGAGTAGAGACAGTACAAAACCCACTTGTGCCCGGTCCGTGGGGAAACGTGCAGCCAGAAGCTCGAGCTGTATAGAGCACTGACTCACGAATCCCCGACATTGCTTGCTGTCACCGGCAAACTTGTCAGGAAGCGGGAGGTGGGATAATGTAGGGACAGGTAGCAGAGGACAAACTGGCTGCAGCCACGCTAGAAGCCTGAACAGCGACTGCGGTAATATCCACAGCTGAGGTTGTGCGCTCAAGAGCCGCCAACCTTCCCTCCAGCTGCTGGATATACTGCCTTAGACGCTGGTCATCCGCCATTTTACTAGCCAGACCCTGGCGCTAATATTATGTTAGGGTCTGCGGAACGCACCTAATAGATATAATAGAGAGGTGCGTTCGCAGCCCGGGGTCCACCGTGCAGGCGAAACCCTAATAAGATGGCGAAAGTAGCGAACTCTGTTATCCCGCAGAGTCGCAAAAATAAACGCCGTAGCGCGTTGCGGCAGTAAGTGCGAACTCTGTTAATCCCAGAGCCGCTAACGGGATGCCACAGCGCTATATGGTGATAGGTGCGAACTCACTTAACTTCAGTGAGCCGCAAAGTAAAACGCTATGGCGCTGTCTAGCGTCAAAAGCGAACCCTGTTACGTCACAGAGCCGCTGAGAAAAAGTACCGTGTCCTGTCAGGCTCTCAGGTACATGGATAATTGCTAAGCGAGCATAATACGTGGTCATGCGCTAATGTCCTCGCGGGAGTCACCCGCAATCTATGGCGTCTGAACGCCAGACCCTGAATACCGCAATCAAACTCCTCACCGGTTATGCCGGTAATCTAGGGCATCTAGGACACCGACCCTGACCAGCTAGCACACCAAACTCCTCACCGATTAAGTCGGTATTCTAGTGGCTTATTTCAGCCGGGTCCCTAACCACACACACGCATGACCACACTGGCGCATAGCATACAATGGTTGATATTAGCGCATGGCGGCCCAGCCATGCTACCCTTTTATAGCAACAGCCACAGGACCTTCCAGGAACAAGGACCAATGAGAAACCTGTTCCAGAAGACTCGTAGTAACAGGGCCTTCCTGGTGGGCCAATAGGAGCTGCTGCAGTGCCTGAGCATGTGACCCCTGATCTCCAATGAGAGATCTCACTCTGGGCATGCTCAGAAGGGAAAATGCAGTACTTAGTCCCAAAGACGTCTGCTCCAGCATTGACTATAATAGCAGATCCAGGAAAGGCAGCAACAAGTCACTGCCCAGTAGTGGAGTGGGCAGACGCCTAGACCGACGCCTCTGCTGAGCAGGCTCCACTGTGGCCGGAGACGAATGGGAGACCGCAGCGGGACGGGTTCGAGACACCCCTTGTGCAGCAGCGGGAAATCGAACCCTAACAGATTACTTTCTGCAACCCAGAAAACCCTACAAAAATCCAACAATTCTGATTACAAAAATACTGAGATCACACAATCTCGCCACCCGCTAAATCAGATCTCAGTGTGAACAAAACCAAGCTGCAGCTGCTGAAAAAACAGGAAAAAGCAAATGAGCAAATAACTGTGGCTGCAGATAAACTGTGAGGAGCTCAGGCCCAGGAAGGGACCTGGCTGACCTCCACAAAAGTGCAGAAAACAATGCAAAAAGCAAGCACAAAAAGAAAAGCAAAAAATATCTTATCTGAAAGCAGGAGATGCAGGCAAGACTCCAGCAAACTTCCAAATGAACCAGCAACCACAATAGAGACAAGAACAATTGATCACCGGCAACCATCTTGGGAGGGAACCTCCCTTATATCAGACCAGTCCGTGATCCATGATTGCCACTCCTCGCTGAAAGGTTCAGTACTGTGTGTAACCACCAGAGAGAGCTTCTGCTCAGAAACCATCTCTAGCACATTCATAACAGCACCCCCCCTTGAGGAGGGGTCACCGAACCCTCACTTGTTCAACCAGGCCGATCAGGATGAGCTCGGTGATAGGCACGGATCAGTCTCCTAGCATGGATGTCCGAAGCAAACACCTAAGAATTGTCCTCCTGACCATAACCTCTCCACTTAACCAAATACTGGAGTTTCTGTCTAGAAAAACGAGAATCCAATATTTTCTGAACCACATACTCCAGATTGCCCTCAACCAAAATAGGGTCAGGAGGCGCAGCCATAGGAACCACTGGCTCGACAAACCTCTTCAATAAGGACTTGTGGAACACGTTATGGATTTTAAATGTCCCTGGAAGAAGCAAACGGAAGGAAACCGGATTAATAATCTCCATGATCTTATAAGGTCCAATGAACCTGGGCTTAAACTTTGGAGATGCAACCCTCATATGGATATTTCTTGAGGACAACCAAACCAAGTCCCCCACTTTAAACCGAGGACCATCAGTCCTATGCCTGTTGGCAAACCGTTGGGCCTTCTCCTGAGAGAGAGGCAACCTCTCCACTACCTGGTCCCAAATCTGCTGCATTCGCTCCACAACAGAGTCAACACCCGGACAGACAGAAGCCTCCGTCTGTCCCAAAGAAAATCGAGGGTGAAACCCAAATTTGCAGAAAAATGGAGACATCAAGGTGGCAGAGCTAGCCCTATTATTAAGAGCAAACTCAGCCAAAGGCAAAAAAGAGACCCAGTCAACTTGATCAGCATACACAAAATATCTCAAATAAGTCTCCAAGGTCTGGTTTGTTCTCTCGGTTTGTCCATTGGTCTGAGGATGAAAAGTAGAGGAGAAAGATAATTGAACACCAAGTTAATTACAAAATGTCCTCCAAAATCTGGAAACAAACTGGACTCCTCTGTCAGACACAATGTACTCCAGAATGCCATGTAACCGAACCACGTGCTGAAGGAACAAGGCACCAATTCGGAGGAGAAAGGTAACTTAGGTAATGGCACAAGATGTATCATCTTGGAAAACCTATCACAGATTACCCAGATAATGGTCATTCTCTGATAAACAGGGAGTCGGAAATAAAATCCATAGAGATATGGGTCCATGGCATCTTGGGCACAGGTAATGGCATTAACAAACCACTAGAGCGAGAGCAAGGCTTGGAGCGAGAGCAAGTCCCACAGGACTGCACAAATTCCCTGACGTCACGAGACAAAGTAGGCCACCAAAAGGACCGACTCACCAAGTCTCTGGTACCAAAAATCCCGGGATGACCAGCCAACGCGGAACAATGAATCTCAGACATCACACTCTTCTTCCACTGGTCTGGGACAAACAATTTCCCAATAGGGCAGCGCTCAGGTTTATCCTCCTGACACCCTTCCAAGGCCAGTCTCAAATTGGGTGAGATGGCAGAAAGAACTACACCCTCTTTCAAAATAACAGTAGGATCAGATAACTCAGGAGAGTCCGCAAAGAAACTCCTCGAGAGAGCATCCGCCTTAACATTCTTAGTGCCAGGAAGAAAAGAAACCACAAAATTAAAACATGTGAAAAACAAGGCCCACCTGGCCTGTCTAGGATTAAGTCACTTGGCTGATTCGAGATAAACCAGATTCTTATGGTCCGTGAGGACCACCACCTGATGTTTGACTCCTTCCAGCCAATGTCTCCACTCTTCAAAGGCCCACTTCATGGCCAATAACTCCCGATTACCCTCGTCATAATTACGTTCAGTTGGAGAAAATTTTCTAGAGAAAAAGGCACAAGGTTTACTCTTAGATGTCTCTGGATCTCTTTGGGACAAAACGGCACCAGCCCCAATTTCAGAGGCATCAACCTCCACCTGAAATGGTAGAGAAACATCAGGATGCCGTAGAACAGGAGCAGAAGTGAATCTCTGCTTAAGTTCCTGAAACGCAGAGACTGCCTCAGGAGGCCAATTCACCACATCAGAACCCTTTTTGGTCAAATCAGTCAATGGTTTAACAATACCGGAGAAATTACCAATAAATTATCGATAAAAATTGGCAAAACCCAAAAATCTCTGAAGAGCCTTTAATGAAGTAGGTTGGACCCAATCACAGATGGCCTGAACCTTGACCGGGTCCATTTCAATAACAGATGGATACAAATGAATCCCAGAAATGAGACCTTCTGTATGCCAAAAAGACACTTTGATCCCTTCACATACAGTGCATTCTCTCTCAAAATCTGGAACACAGTCCGAACATGTTTCACATGAGAGTTCCAGTCATTGGAAAAAATCAAGATATCATCCAAATAAACAATCAGAAATGTATCCACAAAATCCTGAAAATATCATTCACGAAGGATTGGAAGACGGAAGGAGCATTAGTCAGCCCAAAGGGCATCACTAGGTACTCAAAATGCCCCTCTGGGGTATTAAACGCCGTCTTCCATTCATCCCCGTGCTTAATGCGAATAAGGTTATACGCCTCGTTATTACGAGGTGAAGGAGAAGTTTATCAACACCATTCAGGAGTACGACATTGTTCCTACTGCCTATGATGACATAGGAAAATCTGTGTTCTGCACAACACGTGAAGATGACAAAATAGCTCTATCTATAGAAGACAAGGAGTTTATGAAAATAATAGATAGTGGATTTTTCAAGGGCGAGTCTAACCATTGGATCGCATCCCTGCCATTTCGAGATACAAGAGCTAGACTCCCTAACAACCGGGAGCAGGCTCTATCCAGATTCTACTCACTCCAACGAACATTCCGAAACAAGCCTGAAATGAAAGATCACTTTGTGGCCTTTATGGAAAGAATCTTTCACAATGACCACGCGGAACTAGCTCCACCATTGCTAGAGGATGAAGAATGCTGGTATCTACCCTCTTTTGGAATTTATCACCCGCAGAAACCCAAGCAGATCAGAGTGGTGTTCGACTCAAGTGCCAAATATCAAGGCATATCCCTGAATGACGTCCTCCTCACTGGTCCCAACTTGACTAATAACCTTGTAGGAGTGCTCATGAGGTTCAGGAAGGAGCCGGTTGCCATCACCGCTGATAGATGTTTCATTGTTTTGTAGTAAGAGAAGACCACAGAAATTACCTTCGGTTTCTATGGCACAGAGACAATGATACCAAGCAAGTGACAGAATACCGCATGAAAGTACATGTGTTTGGCAATAGTCCTTCACCGGCGGTTGCTTCATATGGCTTACATAGGACAGCCTTCGATGGTGAATCAGAGTATGGAAAGATGCAAGAAACTTCGTAGAAAGAGATTTCTATGTGGACGACAGCCTAAAGTCCTTGCCCACGGCTGAAGAGGCCATCGATCTGCTAAAAAGGACACAAGGTATGCTTTCCAAGGCCAATCTGAGACTACACAAAATCGCATCCAACAGCACCGCCGTCATGGAAGCCTTCCACCCTAGCGACCATGCTGTGGAATTCAGAGACTTGAACCTGAGTCTCGACAACCCGCCTGTTCAAAGAAGCTTAGGATTGCGGTGGGACTTGCGGAAGGATTCATTCATCTTTCAGGTCAGTCATGCAGACAAGCCATTCACCAAACGTGGAGTTCTTTAGTAGTGAACAGGCTTTATGATCCTCTGGGGTTTGTAGCTCCTTTGACCATACAAGGCAAGGCACTGTTAAGACAGCTCTCAGAAACTGTTAAAGACTGGGATACCCCATTGCCCACTGACAAACAACAAAAGTGGGAGTCTTGGAAGAAATCCCTGTGTGCCTTAGACAAGGTTTGCATACCACGAAGCTACGCTCCATCATCTCTTCATACAAGTCAAGGTAAGGAAATCCACATATTCTCTGATGCATCCACTGAAGCTATAGCAGCTGTTGCATATCTAAAGGTATTAGACTCTTCAAGGAGAATACATGTAGGGTTCCTATTTGGGAAGGCTAAACTAGCTCCTAAGCCAGAACATACTATCCCTAGGCTTGAACTTTGCGGGCTGTACTAGCTGTACAGATTGCAGACTTTATACAGCGTGAACTAGATATCCCCATGGAGAACTTTAAATTCTACACTGACAGCAAGGTCGTTCTGGGCTACATATACAACCAGACAAAACGCTTCTATGTATATGTCAGTAACCGTGTAGAAAGGATCAGAAAAACCTCCAAACCTGAACAATGGTCCTATGTCCCATCTCATCTTAACCCTGCAGATCATGCAACGCGACCAGTGGATTACAAATGGGTTGGAGACAGTTTGGCATAATGCGGCTTCTCCAATCCGAAGATGGGTGATCGATTGGATTACTTCAGTAGACAGTTCACATTTACTAGACTACACCTGTTTTTATTGTTGCATTGCCAGTTTCTGCTGTTATTTTTCAGGTTACGATATTCTTCTTCAAGGACATCGCACAGGTTGTTTATATTGTGAAATCCTAAGATTTCAGACGGGGAGTATGCTGTCTCAGCCAGTATTAATGTGACATTTCATAGTTACTGTGTACTTTGCTGCCACCTAGTGGTTATTGTTTAGTGCTGTCTCGGGTTCTATTTCCCATAATGCTTTGCTCTCTCTCACTCCTCTCAACTGTTTTCCCTTTCCGGCATCCATCTTGTGCTTCGTCATTCTGTGTGCCTCATCATTCATGCTAGGAGCTTCAACACAGCATTCCGTTTAGACCTCTATATTCTTTCTTCTGAAGCCACCTTGATACCTCTTACCTGAAGGAAATTGTATGTTTTATCTGCACAAGGTATTGTAATGCCAATAAATCTTTTAGTTACATTCAAGTTCACCTTCTCAAGAAGATATCTGTGCACGATTAAGATTAGGAAGGAAGTGTTATAGTGAGTTCCTATCTATCATTGCTTATATCGGAGATTGTCACTCACAAGGATCAGAGCTGTCTCTTAAGGGCCCGTCTCACATAGTGATATCGCTACCGAGATCGGTGCTGAGTCACTAGTTTTGTGACGCAGCACCGAGCTTACCAGCGATATCGCTGTGTGTGACATTCAGCGACGATCAGCCCCCCTGCCGGGTATCGCTGATCGTCGCTGAAATCTCAGGACATTTTTTTGATCGCTGGTCTCCCGCTGACAGGCACGCATCGCTGCGTGTGACAGGCGGGAGACCAGCGATCCGCTGGTAACCAAGGTACACAGCGGTTGCCAGGCGCGGGGCTGTGCCTGGAAACCAGCTGTGTACCTTGGATACCAGCGCCCTGATGCAGGGAGCTGGTATCCAAGGTAAACAGCGGGTTTCCAGGCACCGCGCAGTGCTTGGAAACCCGCTGTGTACCTTGGATACCAGCTTCCTGCATCAGGGCGCTGGTATCCAACGTACACTGTGGGTAACTAAGCGATGTTACCCGAAGTGTCGCTGTCCCAGATCGCTGCCTGAGCTGCCTGTTTGGCAGCTCAGCAGCGATCATGTAGCGATACACCAGCGATCCTGACAAGTGCATATCGTTGTCGGGATCGCTGGTGTATCGTTATGTGAGACCCAGCCTTTACATATATCGGTGACAGAATACCCGTGCTTAATGCGAATAAGGTTATACGCCTCCCTGAGGTCAAGCTTGGTTAACCAACTAGCACTTTTCACCCTGGAAAACAGGTCAGAAATTAAGGGTAACGGATATTGATATTTCACAGTGATCTTATTCAGGAGGCGATAATCAATACACGGCCTCAATGAACCATCCTTTTTGGCCACAAAGAAAAAAACCGGTACCCAAGGGTGAAGAGGATGGTCTGATATGACCCTTCTCCAATGACTCCTTGATATAAGATCGCATAGCATCATGTTCAGGTACAGACAAGTTAAAAAGGCGACCTTTAGAAATTTACCACCAGGCACTAATTCAATAGCACAATCGTAGCTCCTATGAAGGGGCAAAGTTGCAGATTATTTTCACTAAATACATCCGAAAAATCAGTCAAAAAGTCAGTAACATCCTGAGACTTGGGAGAGGCAGAAAAAACAGGAGTGTCGGCATTAACACATTGGCAGCCCCAACTGGTCACAGACACAGATTTCCAATCCAAAACAGGATTATGAGACTGTAACCAAGGGAAACCTAGTACAATAATGTCATGCAGATTATACAGCACCAGAAATTTGCAACTCTCCTGATGATCAGTTTCAACCCTCATTATCACCTGAGTAGAAAACTGGGGTTTATTCTCCGCCAAAGGGGTAGAATCAATGCCAGTAGGGAATAGACTTCCGCAGGGTATCATGGGAAACCCACAACGTTTGGCAAAGTCAAAATCCATCAGGTTAATAGCTGCTCCTGAATCAACAAAAGCCTGAGGAGAAAATGTGGACAGGGAGCAAATCAGGGTAACAGTCAACAGAAATTTAGTCTGAACACTACCCAAGACAACTGAGCGTGCAAACGTCTTCCCCGCTTAGGGCAGACTGAAATAGCATGAGAGGAATCACCACAGTAGAAACATAACCCATTGCGCTTTCGAAACTCATGACGCTGTGCCCAGAAGACACTCTATCACACTGCATGGGCTCAGAAGCTGGCTCACAAGGCAACACTATCTCACGCATACCTCTGCGCTCACGCAAACGTCTGTCAATTTGAATAGCCAATGACATAGAATCATTGAGACCAGAGGGAGCAAGGAATCCCACCATAACATCCTTTACATTCTCTGACATCCCCTTCCAAAAAAGGGCTGCCAAAGCATCATCATTCCATTTGGTCAGGACTACCCACTTTCTGAATTTCTGACAGTACAACTCAGCATCTTCAAGACCCTGATTTTATGCCAACAAGGTTTTTTCAGCTTGATCAGTGACATTAGGTTCATCGTACAATAACCCCAAAGCCAGAAAAAATGCATCAATATCATTCAAAACAGGATCCCCAGGTGTCAGGAAAAAGCCCAATCCTGAGAATCACCGCGCAGAAAGAGATGACAATTTGAACCTGCTGTGCTGCGTTACTGAGGACTTTGGCTTTAAGGCAAAAAACAACTTACAGTTATTTTGAAATTCAGAAATTTAGCCCGATCCCCCAAAAACAAATCTGGCATGGGAATCCTAGGTTCCACAATCGGCAACCTAGCAAGATAGTAGCAATACTCCGAACCTCAGTGGCAAGCTGATCCACACGGCCAGACAACTGTGCAAACTCCATTGAAAGAAAAAAAAAATCCTCCTCAGCACCCAGAGAAAAAGAGGGAAAAAAATGCAACAGACAGAAAAAAAAAAATCTCTGACAACTCTGACAACTTTTTTCTTTCCACACTATATTTCCCGTCTGTGAGTACCATTTAATCTTCAGTTATGGCCGGTGATACGGTTGTGTTTCGGTAGCTGAGGAGGACAGGAACAACAGCAGGGCAGCAGAACACCTGAGATGTTGGTAACTGATGGGTTGTAGATTCCTAAACTAACGACACAACTAGAGGTAGCCATGGAGCGTTCCTACGTTGATCCTAGACGCCTCGTCACAGCCTGAGAGATAACTACACCTAAAGGTCGAAAGATGAAAGCTATCTGCCCCGGAGCAGATCCCCAAAGAAAACAGGAAGCCCCCAAACATATAATGGCGGTTAGACAACATGAAAACATAAACATAGGCAGAAAATAGATTGAGCAAACGCTGGGGCCACAAGCTGACTAAATAGGATAGGAAAGGAGAGATTACTTTCTGCAACCCAGAAAACCCTACAAAAATCCAACGATTACAAAAATACTGAGATCACACGATCTCGCCACCCGCTAAATCAGATCTCAGCGTGAACAAAAACCAAGCCGTAGCCGCTGAAAAAACAGGAAAAAGCAAATGAGCAAATAACAGTGGTTGCAGATAAACTGAGAGGAGCTCAAGCCCCAGGAGGGGACCTGGCTGACCTCCACAAAAGTGCAGAAAACAATGCAAAAAGCAAGCACAAAAAGAAAAGCAAAAATATCTTATCTGAAAGCAGGAGATGCAGGCAAGACTCCAGCAAACTTCCAAATGAACCAGGAACCAAAATTGAGACAAGAACAATTGATCACCGGCAACCATCATGGGAGGGAACCTACCTTATATCAGACCAGTCAGTGAACCCAGATTGCCACTCCTCGCTGAAAGGTTCAGTACTGTCTGTAACCACCAGAGGGAGCCTCTGCTCAGAAACCATCTCTAACACATTCACAATCCATGTGTTACCCATGTTTACTCCACACAGGTTGACGTTTAACCCTGTGTGTTCTAGGGGATCGCTACCTTAGTTGGCCATTGTGCACCTTAGCTGCAGTTTCCCATCTCTGAACGGTGGACACTGGGTTATGAACGCTCTTTATTAAATATTCTGTTTAGTGCGTTCCACAACCCTAATAGCATCTTAGCCACAGTGTCTGGCTAGCAGTGGCAGACACGCAGTGGTTACAGCAGTACATCCAGCAGCAGGAGGGTAGGTTGTCCGCTCTTGAGTGCATGACCTCAGTGATGTATGTTACCGCAGTAGCGGCTCATGCAGCCTCTGAAGCTGCGTCTCGCGTGTCCGCTGCCACCTCTGTTCCGTCCCTCTCTTGTCTCCCTCTGCCCGATAAATTCACAGGTGACAGTAAAACCTGTAGGGGATTCATGAACCAGTATGCTATATATTTGGAGCTGCTGGTGTCACGTATCCAATCTGAGCCGGCTAAAGTGGGATTGTGGTTTCCCTATTGATTGACAGAGAGTTGGAGTGGGCAATGCCACTGTGGGAGTGCAATGATCAAGTGGTGAAGAGCATATCATGTTTTTTGAGCGCTCTGAAGCAGGTCTTTTTAGGTTCTTGTGTCACCCATGATACCATGCTCCAACTTTCGGCGTTAACCCAGAGCTCCTCCATGGTCAGCCATTTCGCCATCCAATTCCGGACTCTAGCCTCTGAGTTGGAGTGGTCAGATAAAGTCCTCATCCTTGTCTTCTGGAGAGGACTGGCTGATCATGTAAAGGATGCTCTTGTCACTAGGGAGATTCCTGCCACACTGGAGAAATTAATTTCTGTCTCCACTCGCATCGACCTTTATCATTCTGAACGAATGTTGGAGCAAGCCCAGTGTCGGCAGAGCTTTTGGCTGGCTCCAAATTTCGCTAAACCTCTTGAATCTCCGGACCAGATTTTGGAGCCACAGGATGTCATGGAGGTTTCTCGAGTGGACTCCAGGTCTCATTCTGCCAGAGCATCCCCTGTCTGCCATGTTTATAGGCAGTCTGGTCATTATGCCAACAAGTGTCTCTTGCGGCAGGGAAAACGACCGAATCTAGTGGCCGTGGGAGGAGGCTCACCAGACACGGTGGCGTTATCTTGCAAAATCACGTTTAAGGTGACATTGTCTTATGGGTCGACCTCTCTCTCTGCAGAGGCTTGTGTGGATTCCGGGGCAGAGGGCAATTTTATATCCTCTTCCCTTGCCCTACAGCACGCTATACCCCTGGTGTTGCTCTCCAAACCCCTTACCGTCACAGTGGTTAATGGATCTAAGTTACCCTCTCAGATCACCCATCAGACGATACCCCTTTCCCTTGAGATCTCTCCTAAGCATCAGGAGTTAATTTCCTTGCTTGTTCTCCATGAGGGTATCGATGAGGTGTTGCTGAGTATCCGCCGCCATTCACCCCATATCGATTGGGCCTCGAGGAGTATACAGGGTTGGATTAAAGCATGCCAAGGACAGTCTCATAAGGCCCAAGTCAAGGTTGGCTTGTCCAAAGTTCCCGAAAACTTAAACTCGCTCCCCAAACATTATTGGCAGTATGTGGATGTTTTTCTAAAAAAGCCACAGAGATTCTTCCTTACCATCGTCCCTATGATTGCTCGATTGACCTCATTCCTGGGGCTGAGCCACCTGGTGGGCGTGTTTACTCTTTGTCGCTCCCGGAGACTGAGGCAATATCGGAGTATATAAGGGAGAATCTGGTGAGGGGGTTTATTAGGAAGTCTGTGTCTCCTGCGGGAGCCTGGTTCTTCTTTATTCATAAGAAAAGAGGGAAACTTTGTCTGGGTCTTGACTACAGGGGATTAAACATTATTACCATCAAAAACAAATACCCTCTTACTCTCAACTCAGAGCTTTTTGACAGGCTCCGGGGCACTAGGGTATTTTCTAAGTTGGATTTGTGTGGCGCATACAATTTGATATGAATTTGTGAGGGTTGGTTGAGTGGAAGATCGCGTTTAACACAAGGGACGGGCACTATGAATGTCTAGTGATGCCCTTTGGCCTGTGTAACGCTCCAGCTGTCTTCAAAGACTTTGTCAATTACATCTTCCGGGAGTTGTTATCCACCTCTGTGGTAATAAATCTGAATGATGTTCTTATCTTCTCTCCAAATATTGATACCCACCAGAAAGATATCTGCAAGGTCTTCAAACTCCTACACGCCAATTCCCAGTTCGCCAAATTAGAGAAGTGTGTGTTTGAGCAGGAGTCTTTACCCTTCCTTGACTACATTATCTCAGCCAAAGGGTTGGCCATGGATCCTGCCAAATTGGAGTCTGTAATGAACTGGCAAGAACCACATTCCCTTAACTCGGTGCACCGCTTTTTGGGCTTCATTAACTACTATCGCCAGTTCATTCCTCACTTTTCTACCTTAGTAGCTCCGCTGGTAACCCTCACCAAAAAGAGAGCTAATCCTAAGGTCTGGTCGGAGGAGGTCTCCAAGGTGTTTTCATCTGTGAAGTCACATTTTGCTAGGGCTACCGTGTTACATCGCCCTGATATTGATAAGCCCTTCATACTAGAGGTGGATATTCCTTCCGTCGGTGCTGGAGCAGAAGGATGCTCAAGGGCAAAAACATCCATGTTTCTTCTTCTCTAAATCCTTCACACTGGCAGAGAAGAACTATTCTATTGGGGACAGGGAGTTATTAGCCATGAAATTGGCCTTCTCAGAGTGGAGACATCACCTAGAAGGGGCTCGTTTCCCTTTCCAGGTGTTTACCGATCACAAAAATCTGCTGTATCTGCTGACAGCCCAGCAGTTAAATTCTCGCCTTGCCATATGGTCCTTATTCTTTTCCGATTTCATTTCACCTTTATCCCATTCTGTTGTCTCATTGGAGGAAGGGGACGAGCCTCGGCTTATTATCCCATTGGAGAGTATCCGAACGGTGGCTCTGGTTTCGCTAGAATCGGTGCCTCCGGGCAAGACTTTGGTACCACCTAATCTGCGGCCGTAGGTTCTCTCTTGGGCTCATATGTCTAGGTTGGGTTTACATTTCGGATCAAAAGGACATCTGAGCTGTTGGCGAGGTCTTATTGGTGGCCACAGATGTCGAGCAATGTTAGGAACTATGTCCAGGTGTGTGTCTCCTGCGCCAAAAATCGGTCATCCCGACAGAGGCCCACAGGCTTGTTATATCCTCTGCTGGTGGCAGATAGGCCCTGGGACATGGTCAGAATAGACTTTATAGTGGGATTGCCCAAGTCTCGCAATAATACGGTAGACTGGGTGGTCACCGACCATTTCTCTAAGATTGTTCATTTAGTCCCTCTTCTGCAGGTTCTGTTGGCAAAGACGTTGGCTGTGCTTTTCATAAAGCACATCTTTCATCCACATGGCATGCCTGACAAGATAGTCAGTCATCAAGGTCCTCAGTTCGCTTCTCGGTTCTGGAGAGAGCTTTGTCAGTTGCTCAGTATTGAGCTTCATCTCTCTTCCACATATCATCCCGAGACTAATGGATTGCTGGAGAGGGCCTATCAGACTCTGGTCACGTATTTACGACATTTCGCTTCTGCCAGGCATGATGACTGGGCATTCTTGCTGCCATGGGCAGAATTTGCCCTCAGTAACGCTGTTGCCGACTCTACGGGGCAGACACCGTTCCTTCTCAATTATGGTCAACATCCGCGTGTTCCCGTTCCCATGCCCGTGACGTCTTCCGTGGGGTGGGTCAGCGGTCCTGTTGTCCTACATTATCAGGTATATATTGCTACTCTTCATGATGCATTTTCATATACATGCAATTCTGCGATGAGCAATATGTTAGGATGTCTGATGTCTATTATGCATTATTGAATATATGTGATTATATGTGGACAATTTGACCCTGCCCCTTTGGCTTATTCATGTGTTCATGACCTCATGTTTATCAGCCCCGCCTGTATCTTACATCTGTTTATGTATTTTAATATTTAATAAAGTTTTTGTGTATGGGATCTTTTGACTGCCACTTGTGGTTCTTTTGCATGTCGCATGCAGTTTTCCCTTAACGTCCTGTGGTGAGATATATATGCCCAGTATTATGTGACTGTTTATTATTCATTATATGTGGGGTAAGTGTGATGGTTCCCGCTATTTTCTTACACTTTCCGACACTAGGGTGGTAGACTTGGCTATAGAGGCTCGTGACATCTGGGACTGCACTCAGGATGCCATTAAGGCCACAAACGAGCGAATGAGTGTGTCTGCTGATGCGCATCGCTGCCCCGCTTCTGTCTTCACTCCCAGCGACTTAGTGTGGCTTTCTGCTCGTAACATCAAGCTGCATGTAGAGTCCACTAAGTATGCTCACCATTGTCTAGGTTCTTTTAAAGTCCTTGAGCAGGTTAATCCTGTAGTGTATCGCCTATCCCTTCCGCCACGCCTGAATATCACTGACAACTTTCACGTGTCCCTCTTGAAACCCGTTCACATGTTCTGCTTTTCTGAGACACCTGCCTGGGGCGTCGGGTACGTCCTCGGACAATTTTAAGGTAAATGCTATTGTCAGTGCTATGGTGGTGCGTGTCAAAAAAATTTTTTCTGGTGGATTGGAGGATAGGACCTGGGAGAAGGTTAAGCACATCTGTGCCCCTCAGCTTATTGCGGCCTTTGAGCGTGATCAGGTTCGCAGGGAGAGGGATGCGGGGGGGTAATGTTAGGCATCGGGATTCTCCCCCGGCACAGGGTAGATCCCAAGCCTTGTCTTCTCCTGCGGTCTCCCATTTGGCACACACCTTTTGGTATTGTTCTGCGGTCAGTTAAGCTCTGTGCTCTTGTTTTGCGTCACCACGTGGTGCCCATTAGTTAGTTTTGTTTTTGCTGCGGTTTGCTGAGTTGGTTCCCCTGGGCCGGTGCTCTCCTGTTTGAGAAGTTATCAGAACAGGGTGACCCGTGCTTACTTCACACAGGGTGATGTTTAACCCCATGTGTTCTAGGGGATCACTACCTTACTTCACCATTGTGCACATTATCTGCAGTTTCCCATCTCTGCACGGTGGACCCCGGGTTGCGAACGATCTTTATTATATATTCTATTTAGTGCGTTCCGCAATTCTAACATGAGATGTGTCTCTTACATATGACGGAAGAGATATCACAAAAGGTCTGAGCATTTTATCAAGATAGATCCCACTGTTTTGCGTCAGTGAATCAATTCCCCCAACAATTGGTTGACCTTTTAATGGCTCCAACCCCTTGTGCATCTTTGGCAAGGCATAAAATTTGGGTATTACTGGACTACTCAGCAACAAAAAATTAAATTCATTGTCCGAAATCAATTCACTCTCCCTTGCCTGGTTTAGAATCATTGTTAATTCATTCTAATATTCCAGTGTTGGATCGCCCCGTAATATTTTATATGTATCTGATTGACGTAAAACGAGTAACACATGACACGATATCCCTGATGATCCATAAGCACTAGATTTCCGCCTTTATCTGAGGCCTTAATAGTGATTTCCTCATTCTTTTCCAGTCTCTCAAGAGCCATTCTTTCATTAATTGAAAGATTAGACACACTATGATAATCATGACTAGGAATTTTACAAAGTTCCTCCTCCACCAACTTCAAGAAAATATTAACACTAGTAAACTCACTAATAATAATAATCTTTATTTAATAATAATCTTTATTTTTATATAGCGCTAACATATTCCGCAGCGCTTTACAGTTTGCACACATAATCGTCACTGTCCCCGATGGGGCTCACAATCTAGATTCCCTATCAGTATGTTTTTGGAGTGTGGGAGGAAACCGGAGTACCCGGAGGAAACCCACGCAAACACGGGGAGAACATACAAACTCCTTGCAGATGTTGTCCTAGGTGGGATTCGAACCCAGGACTCCAGCGCTGCAAGGCTGTAATGCTATCCACTGAGCCACCGTGCTGCCCATAGGTGGCATTCTAGTGCTTCTGTTCTTTAGGGTAGTGAATGGACCTCTACCTCATTGTTGTTCATTCTCTCCCAAGAGACTAGGAAGAGATTCAAGGCCCTCCAAGTCCCCCTCAAATAATCCCAGTTTTTTGCATTGCTGAAGATCATGTTGTTGGAAGAAGAGTTTCCACTAAAGGTTACTTCAAAATAAGTTTAAATCTTTAACCCAATTGAAACAGTTGAAAGAATTTGTTGGCACATACAGTACAGACCAGAAGTTTGGACACACCTTCTCATTTAAAGATTTTTCTGTATTTTCATGACTATGAAAATTGTACATTCACACTGAAGGCATCAAAACTATGAATTAACACATGTGGAATTATATACGTAACAAAAAAGTGTGAAACAACTGAAAATATGTCTTATATTCTAGGTTCTTCAAAGTAGCCACCTTTTGCTTTGATGACTGCTTTGCACACTCTTGGCATTCTCTTGATGAGCTTCAAGAGGTAGTCACTGGCAATGGTCTTCCAACAATCTTGAAGGAGTTCCCAGAGATGCTTAGCACTTGTTGGCCCTTTTGCCTACACTCTGCGGTCCAGCTTACCCCAAACCATCTCAATTGGGTTCACGTCTGGTGACTGTGGAGGCCAGGTCATCTGGCGTAGCACCCCATCACTCTCCTTCTTGGTCAAATAGCTCTCACACAGCCTGGAGGGTGTGTTTGGGGTCATTGTCCTGTTAAATAATAAATGGTGGTCCAACAAAACGCAAACCAGATGGAATAGCATGCCGCAGCAAGATGCTGTGGTAGCCATGCTGCTTCAGTATGCCTTCAATTTTGAATAAATCCCCAACAGTGACACCAGGAAAGCACCCCCACACCTTCAAACCTCCTCCTCCATGCTTCACGGTGGGAACCAGGCATGTAGAGTCCATCCGTTCACCTTTTCTGCGTCGCACAAAGACACAGTGGTTGGAACCAAAGATCTCAAATTTGGACTCATCAGACCAAAGCACAGATTTCCACTGGTATAAAGTCCATTCCTTGTGTTCTTTAGCCCAAACAAGTCTCTTCTGCTTGTTGCCTGTCCTTAGCAGTGGTTTCCTAGCAGCTATTTTACCATGAAGGCCTGCTGCCCAAAGTCTTCTCTTAACATTATTGTAGAGATGTGGCTGCTGCTAGAACTCTGTGTGGCATTGACCTGGTCTCTAATCTGAGCTTCTGTGAACTGCGATTTCTGAGGCTGGTGACTCGGATAAACTTATCCTCAAAAGCAGAGGTGACTCTTGGTCTTCCTTTCCTGTTGCGTTCCACATGTGAGCCAGTTTCTTTGTAGCGCTTGATGGTTTTTGCAACTGCACTTGGGAACACTTTCAAAGTTTTCCCAATTTTTCAGACTGACTGACCTTCATTTCTTAAAGTAATGATGGCCACTCGTTTTTCTTTACTTTTTTCTTGCCATAATACATATTCTAACAGTCTATTCAGTAGGACTATCAGCTGTGTATCCACCAGACTTCTGCAAAACACAACTGATGGTCCCAACCCCATTTATAAGGCCAGAAATCCCACTTATTAAACCTGACAGGGCATACCAGTGAAGTGAAAACCATTCCCAGTGACTACCTCTTGAAGCTCATCAAGAGAATGCCAGGAGTGTGCAAAGCAGTCATCAAAGCAAAAGGTGGTGTGGTACACCAAAGGGGGTCTTGATGGATGGGAGATATATTTCTCTTAGCAGACTGGAGTTTGGTCAGCATTTTCCCTGATCGCAAGGACCTGTGATGAGGTCATAGTCACGTGATCAGGTCAGCTGATGTGTACCTCACCTGAGGGTGTGGACTAGGCCTATAAAACAAGGAGCTGTTATAGTTGGTGGGTGTGGAAGGAAGGAGTTTGGCTGGAGTCAGCCTGGAAGATTGTTTTCGCTACAGTGTGTCAGTGCACACCAGGAAGCGAGTACCAGAACACCCGGGAATGGCACCTGGCGGTCTCTGCTGACATTCAACCGCTTAGTTAAGCCAGTCCCAAGCAAAGGTGAGTCTGGGACCAGTGGTTCTCCAAACTGGAGTGATTTATGTTCTGTTTTTGATTTTGTTATCTGGACTTTTGTTGAACCCGTTATTAAAACCACTGAACTTTGAACTAAAAGCCTGTGTGTTTGCCTCATTACTGCGGCCCGGCCCCTGCCTACCAGAGCGGATCTCTACAATTGGTGGCTTGAATGCGGGCATATGCAGTGAGGTCAGGCTGTTTTTTGGATGTTTTTTTTTCTCTGCATGACAGTAAATGTCCTGGGTGAAGAAAGTGACGCAAAACCCGGTGGATAGCTGTCCAGAGATGGAGAGCACAGTAAAAATGCTTGTGGAGGCCATGCGACAGCAGCAGCTGGCTATACAGCAGCAACAGCAGGCTACACAGCAGCAGCAGGCTATACAGCAGCAGGCTATGGAGCGGCAACAGGAAACCAACAATCTGCTGATGCAACACATCACAGCGCCGCAGACAGCAGGAGCTGCCCCGGGACGTCAGGATGTCCGGAAAGCGGTACGCACAGCGATTCCGAAAATGGAAAAGTCAGATGACGTCGAGGTGTACCTGGAGATGTTTGAAGGCGTGGCTGAGAGGGAGAGACTACTCCGGGACCAGTGGGCCGAGGTCGTGGCTCCGTTTTTGGCTCCAGGACCTGCGAAAGCCTACAGAGACCTACCCCCGAGCACCAGAGGGACTACGAGATCGTCAAGGGTGAGATACTCGCACGTCTTGGGATAAATGTGTTAGTCCGGGCTCAGCGGGTACACCAGTGGAAGTTTCCCCTTCCGAGCCAGCTAGGTCCCAGTATTATGACTTGATACACCTGATAGAAAAGTGGTTGCAGCCGGAAGTGTTGTCACCCCGCGCTATGCTGGATCGTATAGTGACTGATAAATTCTGGAGAACTTTGCCCCACACCCTTCAAACATGGGTTGGACAGGCAGCCCCTACTGATGGCCTCCAGATGGTAGACCTCATTGAAAGATATGGGGCTACCAAGGAGATACAGGGAGAGACTACCCGGAAGGTAATGAGTAAATTCCCCAAACATTCACCCGCCGTTCGGCGAGCAGAGACTCGGAAGGCCGCCCAGGACACGTCTGGGGACGAAAGGGGTCCCATAATCTGTTGGCGGTGCCAAGAACCAGGACATGTGAGAGCTGATTGCCCCCACCTGACTGAGCCCATGGACACAAACTATGGGTACTATCAGTCTCACTATGCTGAACACATGTGTGCAGTGGGTAAACCAGAGGGACCCAATATGAATCATTTGTGTAAAGTGGAGGTGGAGGGTAACCCTGCTGTGGCTCTACTGGACTCAGGGAGTCTCATGACCCTAATACGAGCCAGCCACGTCCAAATCAGCGAGTATACTGGTCGGAAAATGGGTGTGTTGTGTATACATGGGGACTTAAAACATTATCCTACCGCACTGGTGATGATAAACACGCCAGCGGGGAGGAGGTGCCACGAGGTGGGGGTGGTGGTGAATTTGCATTATGATTAGTGTTGAGCGATATTGCTCGATATCGAAAAATATCGTATCGAAATTGTATCGCCGATAGCACTAAATATCGTCGATATCCGATTTCGATACCGGAAGTCCCATGTAAGTCTATGGGAACAAAATATCGCAACTAAAAAAACACTTTCTTTCGTTGTAAACACTAAATATACACACATAGAATACATATATATATATATATATATATATATACATGTCATTGTGACATATATATATATAAACATATATTTATAGTTTATACACTTCTACATAGTAAAATAGACTCTGTGCTTGAGAATTGCTAAAATCATCAGAGAATGTATTTGCCATTTTTCCGCCATATCTGCGTCACGACGAGGCACTGGTGAAGAAGAAGGGCGTACTCTTCGTGGGTGTCACTCACTCAGTGGCGTGAAAACGATGGCCGCCCACTGTAAATGGTACTGCAATGTAACATCGTGCCCCACAGCTCTGGAGTTCCGCCTCCTCATCCTCCTCAGTGTGAGGAGGTCCCGCCTCCCTACAAAAGAGGGGCCCTCTCCAGATATGACACATGTGACTTGGCAGAGATGGCTAATGGACACGACGAGCAGAAGTGGGAAGGGATGGAGCAGTCAGAGCTCTCCCCCCACGGAAGCGACCCGATCGCCACGGAGCCACCGTTTGGCACCCGGCCTGTAAACCCTCCTACGCTGCAAGAAGCGGAGGATACCCTAACAGGCCTGGCCCGGCACCGGGAGGAGGTCGCCAGGATGGAAGCGAGCTGGCGTGCCCTAAAACTAAACTTGGAGCGGCGCCAATCCCTCTTACCTGAAGTGTCTGTACCGGAAGGTGAGGCACCCGTTCTAGTAGAGGAGTCCTTGCAATGTGATCCGGTTGACGTTGTCGCAGTGGAGGCACCCGTTCCTGCAAAAACCGCAGCACCGTCAGCACCCCAGATCCCGCTGTCTGCCCCCGTCGCTGAGACAAAGAAGCGACACCCGTCCTCATGGAGGAGGCCGCGCAGGCACCAGAGCACTACCTGCCTGTACCGGAGCCCCGACTGTCATCTGATTTAGACCCGTCTGCTTCCTCCGCAGGGGAGCGCCGCCAGGACTGGGGGGCGCCAGGAGAGCTGCCGCAAACCGGACACTGTAAGCTGCAGTGGAGTGGTGGAGACATGGAGCAACTGGTGGAGGAGAATTATAACCGGCGTCAGGAGGAAGAGTGGAGACGTTGGGAGAAGGAAGCAGAGCGACAAAAGGAGCAGCGAGAATCCCTAAAACTTCGCCAACGTCAGATCGAGAAGGACCGGGCAGATAAGAACAAAATGAGAAATGATAAAGGAACCCTGAGTGAGCCGCGGCGTAAGGGTGCAGTACGGAGCTTTAAACTGAAAGGTGGGTGGGGCTTCATCCAGGAGCCTGGACTTTATTTAGAAGTCTTTGTGACCCGGCGGGACGTGGAGGCTCACCTCCCAGAAGGACACCCGGGGAGGGACCTGTTGCCAGGAGACTTGGTGACTTACACCCGACACTGGGGTTACAATGGGTGGTACGCCCTAAATGTTACCAGGTGCGACCCCTACTCCCCAGTGTGTCAGGAACCTGTCAGACCCTCGAAGCCTTCAGCCTCCCACATCCAGGCCTCTGCAAAAGTGCCCACCCCACGCCGTAAATCTCCCCAGCCTCCCTCAGTGGTCTCCTCAGCAGCCCCAGCTATGGACATGGTAACGATAGCTGGCCCGTACCCGGCGCCTGTTAGGCACCCTGGGGTTCGTACAGTCCGGGACATAGGGTTCCAGACCCGGAGGGAGATGAAAGAGGTGGCCACACAGACCCAGATAGCGGGTCACGACGTCACTGTACAGGCCACACGACGTCATCAGGTCCTGGTGGTCCTTGGTGCCTCGGATGTTTGGCAATCTCAAGAAGAGTACCAGGTGGTACCTGGAAGAGGCCAGCCAAAGAAGTCTAAATAACCCGGACAGGGTCCCTGTATGTAAATAGTTAAATTGTTTATGTACCCGGACGGGTGAATGTTCCTAAAAAAGTTTTTTAATTTAATAAAAAAAAAAAAACACAGTTTTCATTACTTTTATATTACAGTCTCATCCTGCGACGCCATCGATCTCCTGTAAAAAAATGAAAAAAAAAAAAAAAGTATACCACCTGACCGACGCAGTCCATAGTAACGAGTGTCCCACGATGATCCAGCTCTGCTACATCAGAATGACAGGCAGAGCCTGTCATCCCGGCGCAGCACAGCCGATTACCTGCTTCCCCGGCGGTGACGTCATCGGACTGACTGCTTTACGGCCGGGATTACCCTGCAGTCACTGCAGTTATCGCGAAAAACTGCATGTGACCGCCAGGGAGAAGATAATGGCGGCCATCAAGCAGTCCAGGACGTGACCGCCGGAGATCTTCTGCCAGGTAAGTGCCGCTGACTCCTGACAGACCCGACCGACGGACACTCACAGTGACAGTGACAATTCCGATTCCGGTATTCGATAAGACGAAAATATCGAAACGAATTATCGAAAGGCCGATAGAGCTAATATCGGCCGATATTTGCATTATCGTATCGCTCAACACTAATTATGATGTAATAATGGGGAGAGATTTTCCGTTATTTTCTGTGCTTTGGCCTGTAATTACCCCTCCCACAGAACAGTCGTCGGCACCAGTGGCAACCAGGTTGCATTCTCCAGAAATCGGGCATGAACCTGGTGGCCCAGAGGAAGATGTGCTGGCGGTAGGAGTACCTTTGCCTTCGGTGGAGGAGGAAAACCCCACTCCTATAGAAGTGTTAGCTGGGGAGATGGAAGATTTGCCACAGGGACCAGAATTGTCAGACTTAAATGTGGCAGGTGACAATTTTGGTACAGCGCAACTCCGGGACCCTACGTTGACTCGAGCCCGGGAAAATGTACTGGTTGTCAATGGGGAACCCCAACACCCCGGGGCAGCTACAGTATTTCCCCGATTCGAGCTGAACCAAGATTTGCTGTATCGGGTTGAAAAAATACATGGGGAAATTGTCGAGCAATTGCTGGTACCCCAGTCATATCGGAGGTTGGTAATGGACTTAGCGCATGCGCATGTACTAGGGGGACATTTGGGCCAAAAGAAAACCCTAGACAGAATTCTACAGCGGTTTTACTGGCTAGGGGTCTATGAAGAAGTTAAACGGTATTGTAACTCTTGTCCCGTGTGCCAGGTAACCAGTCCGCAGCCTCATTTTCGGAGTCCCTTGGTGCCATTACCAATTATAGAGGTCCCGTTTGAGAGAAAAGCCATGGATCTGGTGGGGCCAGTTAATAAATAAGCAAGGGGTCACCAACACATCCTGCTAGTTCTGGATTACGCTACCAGGTATCCTGAGGCTATTCCCCTGCGACACACCTCGGCCAAACTGATCGCAAAAGAACTCATGGGTATGTTCTCTCGGGTTGGAATCCCTCAAGAAATCTTAACAGATCAGGGGACCCCCTTTATGTCAAAAATCATGAAGGAACTCTGCCACTTGTTAAGTGTTAAACAGTTGCGCACATCGGTCTATCATCCCCAAACAGACGGGTTAGTAGAAAGGTTCAATAAAACCCTTAAGAATATGTTGAAAAAAGCAGTCTCTAAAGATGGTAAGTACTGGGATCTCTTGTTGCCATACCTGATGTTTGCAGTGCGGGAAGTGCCCCAGGCATCTACGGGGTTCTCGCCCTTTGAACTATTATATGGCAGACATCCCCGTGGCTTACTCGATATAGCTAAAGAGACCTGGGAAAACCAACCAACCCCCCACAAAAGTGTGATAGAACATGTGGCCAAAATGCAAGAGAGAATGGAGACAGTCCTACCATTAGTCCGAGAACACATGGAAGCAGCCCAAAGGTCACAGAGGCAGGTCTATAACCGGGAGGCACGGGTAAGGTCCTTTAACCCTGGGGATCGGGTGTTGGTACTTGTGCCTACAGTGGATAGTAAGTTCCTTGCAAGGTGGCAGGGACCCTACGAGATTATAGAGAAGGTGGGTCCAGTAAACTATAAAGTACACCAACCAGGGCGGAGAAAGCCAGAACAAGTTTACCATGTGAATCTGCTCAAACCATGGAAAGACAGAGACCCGCTTGGTGAGGATTGTCCACGGCCTGCATTTCCAGTAGAGATGGCTTCCTTGCCTCAGGAGAAGGCAAGAGAAGTCCTCTCCGCCGTCAAAATAGCAGACACTTTGTCGCCCAGACAAGTTCAGGAAGTCCGAGAGTTTGTTAGCCGAAATACCGATGTTTTTTCGGAACTTCCTGGTCGTACCTCCCTAATCCAACATGACATTGTCACGGAGCCGCAGGCCAAAGTCCGGTTAAAGCCATATCGGGTGCCTGAGGCCCGGCGACAAGCCATCTCGGAAGAGGTCAAGAAGATGCTGCAGTTAGGGGTCATTGAAGAGTCCCAGAGTGAGTGGGCCAGCCCAATAGTCCTAATACCAAAGCCAGATGGGACACTAAGGTTCTGTAATGACTTCAGAAAACTGAATGAAATTTCTAAGTTTGACGCCTACCCCATGCCCCGGGTCGATGAGTTAATAGAGCGGTTTGGGCAGGCCCGGTATTTTTCAGTCATTGACCTCACAAAAGGGTATTGGCAGGTGCCCCTAACAAAAGCAGCGAGAGAGAAAACGGCTTTCGTAACACCCGACGGACTGTTCCAGTATATAGTCCTACCCTTCGGGTTGCATGGCGCTCCAGCGACATTCCAGAGGTTAATGGACGTTGTTCTTCGACCTCATTGCCGATATGCCGCGGCCTATCTGGACGATATTGTGGTGTACAGTACAGACTGGGAAAGTCACTTAGCCAAGGTACAGGCGGTGATAGATTCTCTGAGACAAGCAGGGCTAACTGCCAACCGAAAGAAGTGTTCCATAGGGTTGGAGGAAGCTAGGTACCTGGGGTATGTGATTGGGAGAGGAGTTATCAAACCCCAAATAAAAAAAGTGGAGGCAATCCAAAACTGGCCCCGTCCCCTCACCACAAAACAAGTGAAAGGGTTTTTGGGGTTAGTGGGATACTACCGGCGGTTTATTCCCAATTTTGCAACCCTGTCGGCGCCGTTAACTGACTGCCAAAAAGGGAGGAAGTCAGTAATGGTGCGATGGAATGATCAGCTTGAAGAAGCGTTTGTAAAACTAAAAGGGGCACTGTGTGGGTCACCAGTTCTGATCACACCCGACTTCAAAAGAGAATTCATTGTCCAGACTGATGCGTCAGAGGTAGGTCTGGGTGCCGTGTTGTCTCAGGAGGTTAACGGGGAGGAGCATCCTATTAGTTTCCTGAGTCGAAAGCTTACTCCAGCTGAAACCAGATACAGCATAGTAGAGAGAGAGTGCCTGGCCATCAAGTGGGCACTGGAGTCATTGCGCTACTATCTGTTGGGGAGAACGTTTCGGTTGGTAACTGATCATTCCCCTCTGACTTGGATGAGTCAAGCCAAAGAGAGAAATGCACGAGTCACCAGGTGGTTTCTGTCTCTGCAAAATTTCAAATTTTCAGTAGAACATCGGGCAGGCAAATTACAGGGGAACGCAGATGCACTGTCCAGAGTTCACTGTATGTCATGTGTCCACTCTCCTAAGGTTGAACAAAGGGGGGAGGTATGTGGTACACCAAAGGGGGTCTTGATGGATGGGAGATATATTTCTCTTAGCAGACTGGAGTTTGGTCAGCATTTTCCCTGATCGCAAGGACCTGTGATGAGGTCATATTCACGTGATCAGGTCAGCTGATGTGTACCTCACCTGAGGGTGTGGACTAGGCCTATAAAACAAGGAGCTGTTATAGTTGGTGGTTGTGGAAGGAAGGAGTTTGGCTGGAGTCAGCCTGGAAGATTGTTTTCGTTACAGTGTGTCAGTGCACACCAGGAAGTGAGTACCAGACCACCCGGGAATGGCACCTGGCGGTCTCTGCTGACATTCAAACCGCTTAGTTAAGCCCGTCCCAAGCAAGGGTGAGTCTGGGACCAGTGGTTCTCCAAACTGGAGTGATTTATGTTCTGTTTTTGATTTTTTTATCTGGACTTTTGTTGAACCCGTTATTAAAACCACTGAACTTTGAACTAAAAGCCTGTGTGTTTGCCTCATTACTGCGGCCCGGCCCCTGCCTACCAGAGCGGATCCCTACAGTGGCTACTTTGAAGAACCTAGAATATAAGACATACTTTCAGTTGTTACACACTTTTTTGTTAAATATATAATTCCACGTGTTAATTCATAGTTTTGAGGCCTTCAGTGTGAATGTACAATTTTTATAGTCATGAAAAAACAGAAAAATCTTTAAATGAGAAGGTGTGTCCAAACTTTTGGCCTGTACTGTAATTAAGACCTTTCTGTAGAATAGCACATTCATCACCGGATAATGTATATGATGACAAATTAATAACTTGACTTTGATCTATTACGGCCTTTTCCTCAAATCGTATCCCAATATCAGATCTCTGTCCAAAAAAGACTGTGATGATGATGATGAGGACAGCCCTGCTACTGTCAGATTTTGCTGGGCCCCACTCCCAGTTCCCCTTTGTTTGTATTGATTCCTCGGCATACGCCATCTAGATTTACTTTCTCTCCCTTTCCTCAATAGTTAGAAAAATTATTATTGTCTGTACGCTCTGTATCAGAGGTATCTATAGTAGAAAAAAAATATTTAGAATTGAGAGTCCTCAATGGTTGATACCTTTTAATGGCTAACAAAGATGGTAACAAATTGCAAGCTTTCGAGACTACTCAGGTCTCTTCATCAGGCAAAGACTAAAACAAAATCTGAAGAATCACATATTTATACACAACACAGCACAGAAACAATGCAATAGGTAAGACAAGTGACGTGAAGCAGAACTGTCATTATGGGAGATAGAGATGAACATAAATATTGGAACAGTTCATAGATAAGGAGTGTGAAAGTTTTATTGCCCTCTGATTGGGTTCTGGTATTGTTGTGATCCCCCAGAAGGTCTGAAGTGCAAATTCCTTAATTGATGTAAAAAGACATAAATCCATGTGATACATTCATTTCAGAACTGATTGTATCAAAGGTCGTCATGAGTTTATATTCCCAAACTTTTCTGTCTCTCTCAGATTTAAATTTAGCTTTTAATACAAGTAATTTCATGTCCATCATACTATGACCGGGGATACAAAAGTGTTTGGCCACAGGTAGATCCATTCTTTTTTCTCTTATTGTGTGGCGATGAGAATTCATCTTTGTTCTCAGTTTTTGTCCTGTCTCCCTCACATACAGACCCCCAGTTGGACATTTCGTACAAATAATTAGGTACACCACATTAGATGTGATGCAGCTGAAAGTACCTGGGATCTTGTAGTCTTGATGGAGTTGGGGATCTTTATCTTGTCTGTGGTCATTATAGATGGACAGGTTTTACATTTTTTCTGGTTGCAAGAAAAGGTTCCTGCAGCTGTTGGGGGGACAGCGAGCTTCTGACAATGATGCTTCTTAGATTTGGGGGCTGCCTAAAACACAGTAGTGGGGAGTCTGGAAATATGGATTGTAATCGGGCATCTTTTAGGAGTAAAGGTTGTAGTTTCCGTGTAGCTCCTCTTAGCAATTCCAGATTTGGATTGTAGGTGACAACTAGAGGCACCCGGTTATTTTATTCTTTAGCTTTGTAATGTAGCAGGTGATTCCTTGGTATTCTGGTGGCTCTTGAAATTTGGTTTTTAATTGTTCTTGGATGGTAGCCCTGATTCAAAAAGGTCTTTCTGAGGCGACCAAGGTGTTCATCTCTATCCATGGGGTTGGATCATATACGATTGTGTCTGATGGCTTGGCTATAGACAATAGAGTTTTTTATGTGTTTTGGATGGAAACTGTCCCATTTAATGTATGTTGGACGGTCGATTGGCTTCTGATACAGGGATGTCTCTATTTCATTGTTCTTTAGCTTAATGATTGTGTCTAAAAAGTTAATTTCAGTGCTGGAGTAGTTGAGTGTTAAGTTGATGGTGTGATGAAATTGATTAAACTGTTCATGAAACGTCTTTAGCTATTGCTCAGACTCCATCCAGATGACTAAGATATCATCAATGTAGCGGTAGTAGGCCCGAGGCCTGATGGGACATGAGGACAAAAAATCGCTTTCAAGCTTGGCCTTGAAAAGATTTGCATACTGTGGAGCCATTTACTTCCCATAGCTGTGCCAGTCTCCTGAAGATAGATCTTGTCATCAAATTCAAAGTAATTGTGGGTGAGGATTAATTTTGTGAGTATCACAACAGAATCAGCATCATTCCCGGTGTTTTCCATGAAGACTTTGCAGGCATTTAATCCATCCTGGTGTGGGATATTAGAGTACAAAGATTCCACATCCATGGTGGCCAGGATGGTTCCTTCTGGTAGAAGACCTATTGCTGCTAGTTTATTCAATAGGTCAGTTGTGTCCTGAATAGTGTTGAGTGATACTGCCCGATATCCCGAAATATCGGATCGGATTGGATCAGCTCAAAAAGTATCGGGTATCGCCGATCCGATACCGGAAACCCAATGCAAGTCAATGGGACAGAAATATCGAAACTAAAAAAAACTCTTTCTCTCCTTGTAAACAGTAGATATACACACATAGAATACATATATATATATATATATATATATATATACATGTCATTGTGACATATATATATACATATATTTATAGTTCATACACTTCTACATAGTAAAATAGCCTCTGATTCAATTGCCGGGCAATGCCGGCTTTTGTGAAAATACAGAACCTGACATGAAATGACACATGGTTTACATAGAGTTAACCATGTAATTTCATGTAGTTTGATATATGGTTTTCACTAACAATTACATGAGTGTATGTGTGACACATGTTGGAGTTAAAGGTGTAAATTCGTTGTAAAGAAAAACTTATTTTTTTGCTACGAATTTACACCTTTAATTAACCCCTACATGTGTCAAATTTTGCACACATACACTTATGTAATTGTTAGTGAAAATCATATATCAAACTACATGAAATGACATGGTTAACTCTATGTAAACCATGCGTCATTTCATGTCGGGTTCTGTATTTTCACAAAAGCCGGCAATTGAATTAGCGGCTATTATACTATGTAGAAGTGCATGTACTATAAATTTAAATATATATATATAAGTGTGTCACAAATTCAATGATATGTATATATACAGTACAGACCAAAAGTTTGGACACACCTTCTCATTCAAAGATTTTTCTGTATTTTCACAGCTATGAAAATTGTAGAATCACACTGAAGGCATCAAAACTATGAATTAACACATGTGGAATTATACATTACACTTTACAAAAAAGTGTGAAAGAACTGAAAATATGTCTTATATTCTAGGTTCTTCAAAGTAGCCACCTTTTGCTTTGATTACTGCTTTGCACGCAGAAAAGGTGAACTGATGGACTCTACATGCCTGGTTCCCACAGTGAAGCATGGAGGAGGAGGTGTGATGGTGTGGGGTGCTTTGATGGTGACACTTTGGGGATTTATTCAAAATTGAAGGCATAGTGAACCAGGATGGCTAATACAGCATCTTGCAGCAGCATGCTATTCCATCCGGTTGGCGTTTAGCTGAACCATCATTTATTTTTTAACAGGACAATGACCCCAAACACACCTCCAGGCTGTGTAAGGGCTATTTGACCAAGAAGGAGAGTGTTGGGGTGCTACGCCAGATGACCTGGCCTCCACAGTCACCAGACCTGAACCCAATCGAGTTGGTTTGGGGTGAGCTGGACCACTCACCGCATCAATTTTGAATAAATCCCCTACAGTGTCACCAGCAAAGCACCCCACACCATCACACCACCTCCTCCATGCTTCACGGTGGGAACCAGGCATATAGAGTCCATCCGTTCACCTTTTCTGCGTGTAATGCAGTAATCAAAGCAAAAGGTGGCTACTTTGAAGAACCTAGAATATAAAACATATTTTCAGTTGTTTCACACTTTTTTGTAAAGTGTAATGTATAATTCCACATGTGTTAATTCATAGTTTTGATGCCTTCAGTGTGATTCTACAATTTTCATAGTCATGAAAATACAGAAAAATCTTTGAATGAGAAGGTGTGTCCAAATTTTTGGTCTGTACTGTATATATGAGGTGTAAAATTGTTGAAAAAAAAATGCATGGGCTCCCGCACTATTTTCTCAACCAGACAGACAAAGCCAGCGAGTGGGGGCAGATAATAATAGCCCAGAGAGGGACCATTATTTTTGGCACCCCTTGGCTACTAACATCTGCCCCCAGACACCACAGAAAAGGCAAATCTATAATTAGATTCGCCCTTTCTGGCACTTTGCACGACAATTCCCATTGCCCTGTAGCGGTGGTGAATGGGTTAATAAGGGGTTAAAGCCACCTTGCTATTGAAAGGTGACTTTAAGCCAGGTTAATAATTGAGAGCTGTCAATTAGACAACTATCAATTAATAATCCTATTGTATGAAATAAAAATAAAACACACACTTTAATTAAAAATCATTTTAATGAAATAAACACACAGTTTTTGACCATATTTTATTTTACTGCCATTCCTTGCGAAGCCCTTGTTCACCTGTAATAAAAATAAAATAATAAAGCAACATTATTCTTACCTATCCGATGTTCAGTAAGGTCCCCCGATGTAATCCTTCTGAAAGGGTTAATGTTTACTGCATAGACCGCAGCTAATGCTGACAGTCTCACAGTAAACCCCCGACTGAATCATCTCCTTTCCTGGCTGACAGGAGAGGAAATGGTTAGCATAATTGATTGCTTCCCACTTTCACTTCAGGTCAGCAAGGGACACCGCACTGCATCAGTTACGTCAGAGGGAATCCCGACTGACCTAAGTGAACTGATAAAAAAAATGGCGTGGGGTCCCCCCTATCTTTGTTAACCAGCCTGATAAGGCAGACTACTGAGGCCTGGTTTTTCAGGCTGTTAAGGAGCCAATATCCATGGACCTTGCAAGCCTGATAATACCAGGCAACAGCAGTCTGCTTATCTTGGCTGGTTAACCAAAATAGGTGATCCCCTCGAAAATAAATGGCGTGGGGTCCCCCCTATTTTTGTTAACCAGCCAAGTAAAAAGCAGACTGCTGCGGCCTGGTATTAAAAGACTGTCTAGGCCCATGGATTTTGGCCCTCAACAGCCTAAAAATACCAGGCTTCAGCAGCCCCACAAATGGCGCATCCAAAGATGCCCCAATTGTGGCACTTTACCCGGCTCTTCCCACTTACCCTGTAGCGGAGGCAAGTGGGGTAATAAGGGGTTAATGTCACCTTTGATTGACAGGTGACAATAAGTCCCGTTAATAATGGAGAGGCGTCAATAAGACACCGATCCATTATTAATTATAGTTTGTAAATTTTTAAAAAAATGCACAGCCAGAAAAAAGTCTTTTAATGAAATAAAACACCACACAGTTTTCATTATTTTTATTGTACGCTCATCCTGCGAAGCCATCGTTCTCCTGTAAAAAAACAAAAATAACAAACCAACACAAATACTCCCTGTCCGACGCAGTCCAAAATAACGCGTGTCCCACGATGAGTCCAGCTCTGCTACATCTGGATGACAGGTTGAGCCTGTCATCCACATAGGGCAGAGCTGCTTACCATTGCTGCTTCCCCGGCGGTAACGTCATCCGGACTGGTTTATGGCCAGCTGTCGCGAGAGTACAGCTGACTGAGATTACCCAGTACCCGGCAGCCCGTGCAGTTATCGCGAGATGCTGCACGTGACCGCCAGGGAGAGGGTAATGTCCAGCCTGAATGGATGGATGGACGTGACCGCCGGGGATCTTCTGCCAGGTAAGTGCTGCTGACACCTGACAGACCCAACCGACACTGACAGTTTTGGGAAGTTCCTGTGTCACGTAATTCGTTCTGTGACACAGGAACTCCCCGTAGACTTTAGAGGAAAACTCCGATTCCTGTATCCGATATGACAAAAATATCGGAACTCAGAATCGGAATTCCGATACAGCGAATATCGGTCGATACCGATATTTGCAGTACCGGAATGCTCAACACTAGTCCTGAATGTAGCTGGGTGTATCCTTTACCAAGCGTTTAAGAACACTCTCTATCCATCCAGATACTTGCTCAGTAAGGGTGTCCACACTTGAAAAATTCAGCCTCCCTGGATTTCAAGCTTTGTGGATTTTGGGAAGCATGTAGAATGTCCCTATTTTTTGGCTTTCTGGTATCAGGTCATCAGCTCTTATGGATTTGTCAGGCAGACAAGATACCAACTTGCTTAGTTCCTTGTAATAGTCCTGTGTAGGATCCGACTCCAATTTTCTGTATTAGCTTGAGTCCATCAGTTGACTGTTTGCTTCCTTCATATAGTCTGAAGTGGTCATCATGACTATTGCACCTCCCTTGTCAGCAGGTTTAATGAAGATTTCTTTGTTGGTTTTCAGAGACCGTATGGCCTTTCTTTCCTGGGCACTGATGTTGGATGCTTGTCTCCTGTTGGTGTCTATGATGGTGGATTTTATCAAATGTCTGAATGAGTCTATATATTTATCCAAATGAGGGTTGCATCCAGGTGGAGGTGTCCAGTCTGACCTCTTCTTGGTTGTTTGGATCCCTTTTACTCCAGTCCGAGTGTTTTCTGAATCTTCTGTATCATTGAAGTATTCCCTCAGGCGCAGTCTCCTGAAAAAATGTTCCATACCACTGCAGAGTTCAATTTTATCCAGTGCCTTAGTAGGACAAAATGAGAGTCCTCTAGAAAGCACGGCCAGCTCCACTTTGTTTGGTTTGTAATCTGAGAGATTGATGACACAGTTAGATGCTTTTGTGTCTGGAATGGAGTGGTTGTCCACCTGGTCAGGTTTTGGCTTTGTTTTGTATCTGTTTGTATAGAGTCCTGAATTGAGGCGCAATTTGTGTAGTTTCTTTTCCTTGTTATGAATCAGAAAGGTCCGTAGTTTGTTGTAGTATTGTTGTAATTTTTGCTCTGTGCTTTCTGTAAGTGTTTTTCTCAGAATTTCAAAATGCCCTTGGACTTTACTCCTTATGCTGTAGCAGACATGCAAAAGATCGTTTCTTAGTCTCTCAGAAGTCCTTTGACAGAGGTTTTGTGCATAATGGGTATTGTAGGTGTGAAGAATTGGGCTTGTAATCCAGAGTCCTTTGGGAATTAAATTCTCCTTTTTGCATTTAGATAAGAAAAAAATTTTGCTGTTCATTTGTGCACGTTTCTTCAGAAGTGGTATTAGTTCCATAAAGATGTGGTACATTCTGGTATCCTCCATTTTGATATAGGAAAGATGTGTATCTTCGTAACTTCGTAATCTTCGTGTTAGCCAGTAGATAGAAAAATATTTAGAATTGAGAGTCCTCAGTGGTTGATACCTTTTAATGGCTAACTGAAAAGATGGTAACAAATTGCAAGCTTTCGAGACTACTCAGGTCTCTTCATCAGGCAAAGACTAAAACAAAATCTGAAGAATCACATATTTATACACAACACAGCACAGAAACAATGCAATAGGTAAGACAAGTGACGTGAAGCAGAACTCTCATTATGGGAGATAGAGATGAACATAAATATTGGAACAGTTCATAGATAAGGAGTGTGAAAGTTTTATTGCCCTCTGATTGGGTTCTGGTATTGTTGTGATCCCCCAGAAGGTCTGAAGTGCAAATTCCTTAATTGATGTAAAAAGACATAAATCCATGCGATACATTCATTTCAGCACTGAGTGTATCAAAGGTCATCATGAGTTTATATTCCCAAACTTTTCTGTCTATCTCAGATTTAAATTTAGCTTTTAATACAAGTAATTTCATGTCCATCATACTATGACCGGGGATACAAAAGTGTTTGGCCACAGGTAGATCCATTCTTTTTTCTCTTATTGTGTGGCGATGAGAATTCTCACTTGTTCTCAGTTTTTGCCCTGTCTCCCCCACATACAGACCCCCAGTTGGACATTTCGTACAAATAATTAGGTACACCACATTAGATGTGATGCAGCTGAAAGTACCTGGGATCTTGTAGTCTTGTAGGAAGCCTGCAGCACTGCCTGTGAGACCAGCGATCTGGTATTATACAGTAATGTCCCACCCTGGGACAAAGTAAAAAAGTAAAAAAAATAAATAAACGTGTAAAAAAAATTCTAAAATAAAAGGAAAAAAAAAATTCCCCAATAAATTCATTTATTCATGTAAATAAAAAAACAAACAATAAAAGTACATATATTTGGTATCACCACATCCGTAATGACCCGCCTTATAGAACTGTCCCACTAGTTAACCCCTTTAGTGAACCCCTTAAAAAAACAAAGCAAAAAATCAATGCTTTATCATCATACAACCAAACAAAAAGTGGAATAACACGCGATCAAAAAGAACGATATAAATAAACATGGTACCGCTGAAAACGTCATCTTGTCCCGCAAAAATAAGCTGCCATACAGCATCATCAGCAAAACAATAAAAAGTTATAGCTCGCAGAATAAAGCGATGCAAAAATAATTATTTTTTATATAAAATAGTTTTTTTATTGCATAAAAGCGCCAAAACATAAAAAAATGATATAAATGAGGTATCGCTGTAATCGTACTGACCCGAAGAATAAAACTGCTTTATCTATTTTACCACACGCGGAACGGTATAAACCCCCCCAAAAGAAATTCATGAATTGCTGATTTTTGTTTATTCTAACCTCCCAAAAATCGAAATAAAAAGCGATAAAAAATGTCACATGCTCAAAAATGGTACCAATAAAAATGTCAACTCGTACCGCAAAAATAAGACCTCATATGACTCTGTGGGCCAAAATATGCAAAAATTATAGCTCTCAAAATGTGGTGATGCAAAAACAATTTTTTGCAATAAAAAGCATCTTTTAGCATGACAGCTGCCAATCATAAAAACCCGCTGTAAATAGTAAATCAAACCCCCTTTATCACCTCCTTAGTTAGGGAAAAATAATAAAATTAAAAAAATGTATTTATTTCCATTTTCCCATTAGGGTTAGGCCCTGTGCACACGTTGTGGATTGTGCTGCGGATCCGGAGCAGAACCGGACGCCATGTACAGTACAATGTTAGTGAAGGGAAAAAAAAAAGCTGTGCACATGATGCGGAATTTTCCGCGCGGATTTGGTGTGGTATTAAAACCTAAGCATGTCAATTCTTTGTGCGGATTCCGCAGCAGTTTTACACCTATTCCAGTATAGGTGTAAAACCGCAGGCAAATCTGCAAAAAAACCTCGGCAAAACTGCAGTAAATCCGCGCTAAAACCGCAGGTAAAACGCAGGTCGTTTTACCTGCAGTTTTAGCAAAATCAGCGCAAAAAAATCCACAAGTAAATCCACAACGTGTGCACGGGGCCTTAGGGTTAGGGTTGCAGATAAAGTTAGGGTTAGGGTTGGGGCTAAAGTTAGGATTAGGGTTAGGGTTGGGATTAGGGTTAGGGGTGTGTTAGGTTAGGTTTGTGGTTAGGGTTATGGTTAGGGTTGGGACTAGGGTTAGGGGTGTGTTGGGGTTAGGGTTGGAGTTAAAATTGGGGGGTTTCCACTGTTTAGGCATATCAGGGGCTCTCCAAATGTGACATGGCATCTGATCTCAGTTCCAGCCAATTCTGCGTTGAAAAAGTCAAACGGTGGGGGCGTGGCTTAGGACTGCTATGGAGTGAGACGTGCAGTCCTGGATCTTTGAGGTAACATCCTCACAAACTTGCAAAAAGCGATAAAAAACTCTTTATTTTTTCTATTTATAGTCAAACTATATACACTTTAATTCTAAGATCATTTTGAGACCTAAATTGCCCATTTTTCATATGGTATTGCATGAAAGGAAATTCCTGTCAGACACCTATAATAGGAACTCTTGGACTATTGCCACAGTGAGAGCCTCACAATAAAATCTTTTTTCTCTCTTATCCTTCATCCCACAAGAATTACTGGAGTGACTTTGAGATATATTCCTCTCATAAAATCCCTCAGTTCATGTCGCCTTATTTTATTGAACTGCTGACGTGTGAGGTAATAGAATATTAAGCGGCTATTTTTAGACTGTGTTGCTGGGCGCACGCAGCAGAGGCAAGAGGCTGCCGTCCCTGAGAGGGTTTGTGCTCGCACTCACCTCATCACAGAGGAGGATTCAAATCGTTGGCGGGAGCGGCTGACGTGAAAATCTCCTCCCTTGTGCTCCTGTGTGGCTCCTCGTGACTCGCCGTGCAGCTGGCCAGCATTGCTTTGAACGCGTGCAGCAGTGGCAGAGGGCAGCCATACCTGAACAGGTCTGTGCATTGGCGTGCGCTCTCCACATCACAGCGGAGGATTCAAGTACTTGGCGGGTGGGGCTGAGGTGAGAGCCTCCTTCCTTGCGCTCCGGTGTGGCCCCTTCTTTATCTCACCATGACGACAATCTACCTTGTATGGATCTCATTGCTTCCTCCTGACGTATTAGACGGAGAAATTCCTGGAGTCTGTGGCGGGTCCAGCGCTGAGAGAAACCTAGCGGCTGGCTGCTGATAATTCGGTACAGCAACTGGAGCATCACTGTGTGAGGAGAAAGTTTGTGTACTTTGCAAGTGCTTTTGACTCATATGATAGCTTCTGAGACATTTATTTTGAAGTGACACATCAACTTCTTTATTGCTAAAATCCATAAGGGTGTCATGGCTGGTGTTTCCCGGTGTTGCCCTGTGACTCTTTAAGAGGCAGGCGATGCTGGCAGGGACTCTACCACGGTGGCTCACTGTTAAAGATATACGCTACTAGGATCCTGTTTCTCTGTATTGCCATTGGAAACTCATGACGATATTGTTACACCATTTACCACCATACGGATTCCTTTTCAACAAAAGTGTAAGACTTTGAACTTGACTTTATTTTGGTTTTCCTAACAGGTTGGATTGCTGGGGCTCGTTGTCCTCCCTGGCTTCCCTTATCCTTTTATGCTTCTCAGAATTCATGGTTGATGTTTGTTAGTTGTTAATCTCACTGCCTGCTGTCTAATCTTTTTTATTACAGCATCTTGAGTTTGTCAGCCACATAGTCAACTTGCTATCTTTACTACTGGGTTATTCTAATATTATATTACCTTACCCAAGTTCTCTATAAGTACTCATTGACAAATTATTTATTACTTATTAATACTGAATCTATTTGGTGACTCTTCCACTATTATTATCACTACTTAACTAGTTATATGTTTGCTACGGCCTTAACCATAACTTTATAATATTTGTGAGGTTTCCTCTACTCCTGCTAATTAAAACTTTGTTCTAGGCTTCTATCACTTATATCACTAAATAGATCATTTGTATTATATCTAATACCTAACGTAATAGCAATGTCTTCTTCTGGGGTTCAAAAACCCTAAAGAAATAAGGGACTTCACTGTAACCCCTTTAAGACTATAGTTAACACTTTGAGTCCCCAAAGATCTAGATCCCCAATAAAAAATGGGAACACGCATAAATCTCATAAGCCAAACTCGTTTGGCCAGACAGATGATAGTAAGAAATTAATTGATCCTGCCAAATCCATAAATAATTCTCCCAATCTCGCAGGTGATATGGATCTCTCTCTCTCCCTGAAAAGAAAGGGTCTGAGTTATTTGGGGGAGCATTGCGCTTCTCAAGTTGGTGCCCAAGATGATGACTCTTCAGACCCTTCTCCTGGTTCTGGCCCTGAAAGGGTCCAGTTTAGGAGGGAGGACTCTAGCATCGTCGGTGCGCTGGGCCCCGCTAACACATCTACTGAATTGTACATGTCTGCTCTTGTTGATAAAATCAACAATAGCATGCAGCTTAACTTTGACAGACGTGAAAAAATGCTCAGAGATACGTTTGAGTTATTTAATAAGAAACTTGAAAATCATGAGGAGAGACTGTCAGTTGTAGAGAGGAAAACTGAAAATTCATCTAGAGACTACTATGACCTCAAATCTGAACTAGTCAAACTTAAATTGGCAGATATGGAGGATAGGAGCAGACGAAACAACGTCAAGATCAGAGGTATACCTGAGACTGTTCCTGCTAGCAAACTAAGTGATTTTGTCAGGGGAGTATTCAAATCCATGATCCCGACACTATCTAACTATGATCTCACCATAAATAGAATCCACTGCCTACCTAAGCCACCCTCTGTACCAAAAGATCTCCCACGTGACAATATATTGTGAATTCACTTTTTTCAGGTCAAAGAGCAGGTTCTAAACTTTGTAAAAGAACTTAAAGGCTTTCCTGAGCCATATAAATAGTTGAAGATTTTTGCCGATCTTTCCAAGGAAACTATGGAAGGAAGGAAAACGTTCAAATCCGTTACAACTGTCTTAAGAGATAGGGGAATTAACTACAAATGGGGTTTCCCATTGAAGCTGATAGTTATTTATAAAGGCAAAACCACAATCTTATTTTCCACAAAGGAAGGTCAAAAATTTCTGTCTTCACTTAAGACCCCATCAAACAGTAATATCTCTTGTTCCTCACCAACAGGGGATCCAACCTGAACTTTCCGCTCTCCGGGCCTAATGATCCTAATGTCTTTCTTTAAAACTATTGTTAAAACTACTGTTAAGTTTAGATGTTTGACTTTCGCTTAAATACTGCTTCGCGAGGATGTTCTCTGTGAGCTTTTGTCCACAGACTATCCCCGTAGAAGGAGTAGAGTCTACCTGGAGGATTTCTCCCTTTTCTCATATATTATTGAGCTCTGTGTTTTTTTTTTTTTTCATATTCTGTATTAAGAGAAAACCTAATACTAACAAATGGGGAGGTTTGTTGCTTAAAAACAGTTCTAAATTGTACCAGGCTAGAGGGTTTTTATGAGGCCACCAAAAACAGCTCTGTTTGATAAGATTAGCAGAGTAATAAGCCGAAATGTTCGGTAGTCCAGCTCCACCATAAAGTTTTTGATTATAAAGAACATTTTGAGCCACTCTGGCTTTCTTCCTACCCCAAATAAAATGATTAAGTGAGCTTTGCAAACTGGTAAGGAATGAGGAGATTTTCAGCGGGAGCGACCTGAATACATATAAGATTTTTGGTAGAATATATGATTTTACAGTCACGATTAGGGTTGAGCATTCCGATATTGCAAATATCGGGTATCGGCCGATATTGGCTGTATCGGAATTCCGATTCCGAGTACCGATATTTTCGTCATATCGGATACCGGAATCGGAATGTCACTGTCACTGTCAGTGTCCGTCGGTCGGGTCTGTCAGGAGTCAGCGGCACTTACCCGGCAGAAGATCTCCGGTGGTCTCGTCCTGTACTGCTTGATGGCCGCCATCCTCTTCTCCCTGGCGGTCACATGCAGTTTCTCGCGATAACTGCAGTGACTGCTGGGTAATCGCGGCCGTAAAGCAGTCCGATGACGTCACCGCTGGGGAAGCAGGTAATCAGCTGTGCTGCGTCGGGATGTCAGGCTCTGCCTGGCATTCCGATGTAGCAGAGCTGGATCGTCGTGGGACACTCGTTACTATGGACTGCGTCGGACAGGTGGTATACTGTTGGCTTGTTTTTTTAATTTTTTTACAGGAGATCGATGGCGTCGCAGGAATGAGAGAGTAATAAAAGAAATGAAAACTGTGTTGTCTCTTTTATTTCATTAAAATACTTTTTTCTTGCTGTGTCTTTTTTTTAAACATTTAAAAACTTTGGGATTAATAATGGATCGGTGTCTTATTGACGCCTCTCCATTATTAACCGGGCTTATTGTCACCGTGCAATCAACGGTGACATTAACCCCTTATTACCCCGCTTGCCACCGCTACAGGGCAAGTGGGAAGATCCGGGTAAAGTGCCACAATTGGCACATCTTTTGATGCGCCAAATGTGGGGCTGCTGTAGCCTGGTATTATCAGGCTGTTGAGCGCCAAAATCCATGGGCCTTGACAGTCTTTTAATACCAGGCCGCAGCAGTCTGCATTTTACTTGGCTGGTTAACAAAAATAGGGGGACCGCTACGCCGTTTTTTTTTCGAGGGGATCCCCTATTTTTGTTAACCAGCCAAGCTAAGCAGACTGCTGTGGCCTGGTATTATCAGGCTGGCAAGGTCCATGGATATTGGATCCTTACCAGCCTGAAAAACCAGGCCTCAGCGGTCTGCTTCATCTGGCTGGTTAACAAAAATAGGGGGGACCCCACGCCAATTTTTTTCGAGGGGATCCCCTATTTTTGTTAATCAGCCAAGATATGTAGACTGCTGTGGCCTGGTATTATCAGGCTGGCAAGGTCCATGGATCTTGGCTCCTTAACAGCCTGAAAATCCAGGCCTCAGAGGTCTGCTTCATCTGGCTGGTTAACAAAAATAGGGGGACCCCACGCCAATTTTTTTCGAGGGGATCCTCTATTTTTGTTAACCAGCAAAGATAAGCAGACTGCTGTGGCCTGGTATAATCAGGCTGGCAAGCAGGGTCGGACTGAGCCACCGGGACACCGGAGAAACCTCCGGTGGGCCCCAGCTCCTGCGTGGTGGGCCCTGATTTGAAAGGATAGGTCGCGGGGCAGAGGGTGCGGTGGCCCCGGGCCCCGAGCTCTGAGGGGGCCCACCCGGAGCTACGCTACAGTAACTGTATCGGCGTGCACAGCACGCCGATACAGTTACATTCTGCGGCAGAGCAGGTAGAATCGCTATCCCTGCTCTGCCGCCCGGAAGCTATGGGGCCTGAACAGGAGGTGGGGGGGCCCGGTGCCAGCAGTGGGCCCCCCACCCGTCATCGGAGGGTCAGCTGTATCGGCATCCAACCGATACAGCTGACCGCATAGAGAGAGAAGGAGCGAGCGCTCCTTCTCTCCCATAATCCCCCTCTCAGCGTCTGACAGCGGACGCGATGACATCACCTGTCGGCGCCCGCTGTCAGACGCAGAGAGGGAGAACAGTGAGCAGCACAGGAGCCGGGAGGTGAGTATTGTTTTTTTTTTTTAATGGGGGTGCATTATACTACAGAGGCTGTATATGGGGGGTGCATTATACTACAGAGGCTGTATATGGGGGCTGCATTATACTACAGAGGCTCCATATTGGGGTGCATTATACTACAGAGACTCCCTATGGGGATGCATTATACTACAGAGGCTGCCTATGGGGGTGCATTATAATATAGCGGCTTCCTATGGTGGTGCATTATATTATAGACTCTGCCTATGGGGGTTTATTATAATATAGAGGCTGCCTATGGTGGTGCATTATACTATATTGAGGACTATCTGGTGTATTATGCTGTATGGATGCTATCTAGGGGCCATCATACAGTGTTGGACCCATTAAATAGTTTGGGGACATTAAGGGGTCAGTATATATCCAGTGAGGGGCATTATTCTGTGTATAGGGGAGATGTACAGGGGGAGACTTGGGACATTATTAAATGTAAAGTGGACACTTATTGTTATAGGGGAACTCGGGTTACTGTGACTGTCAAAGGGGCACACAGGGCATTATTACAGTCTAGGGGACAAAATGTGGGCACTGTTTTCTAGGGCACTTGCACCCGGCATTACTATATTCTAGAGGGGTGCTTTAAAATTTAGAGGTCACACAGAACCACACAGCAGGTGCAGTAATAGGGACACATACGGCAGCAGCAGCTCAGTATTGGGGTATCAGGTGCAGTAATAGGGACACATACGGCAGCAGCGGCTCAGTATTGGGGTATCAGCAGGATGAGGAGTTTGTGCAGGTTGAGAATAGTCCAATTGGTGACCGTGACTGTGCTAAAAATATGAGAAGTGAAATGTGTCTTTGTTGTAATCTCTGCAGTCGAGTCCTGGCTGGAGAAGTCGTCATGTCGGTCTGGGCCAGATGGAAAAGACATGAAAAGTGAATAATTCCATTAGAAAGAACATCAGCGGTAAGTCATTATCTGTACCTGTGCTGTAATCTATTATATGTTCTGTAGGACTGGTATTATTTACCACAGACCATATGGCGGTAATATCAATATTGGTCTTTTTATATATAGATTATTTTTGGCAACAGCGCGGTCATTTGTTGAGGTTCTCTGATTAGGGGCCCACTCAGAATTTTCGCCCCCACTAAACCAAAACCCTAGCTATGCCTCTGGCTCTCTCTCTAGTCTTTCTTTCTCTCTCTAGTCTTTCTCGCTCTCTGTTCTTTCCTTCTCGCTCTCTGTTCTTTTTTCTCTCTGTTCTTTCTTTCTCTCTTTTCTTTCTTTTCTCTCTTTCTTTCTCTGCTTGTTCTTTCTCTCTCACTGCTCTTTCTTTCTTTTCCTCAGTACCAGCCACTGTGCCCTCATTACCAGTCAGTGTGATCAGCAGTGCTAAATGGGTACGCTTGGGGCGAGGATATGGGTGTGATTAGCTGTGAAATGGGTGTGGTCGGGGCGTGGCCTAAAATTTGCAGCGGCGCGCGTAGCTCCCTAACAGCCTTAAATACCATGCCTCAGCAGTCTGCTTCATCAGGCTGGTTAACAAAAATAGGGGGGACCCCACGCCATATTTTTTTCGAAGGGAACCCCTATTTTTGTTAATCAGTTCCCTCTGACGTCACTGATTGTGTCCCTGGCTGACCTGAAGTGAAAGTGGAAAGCAATCAATTAAGCTTTCCACTTACTCTCCTGTCAGCCAGGAGAGAAGCTCATTCATTTGGGGGTTTACTGTGAGGCTGCAGCATTAGCTGCGGTCCCTGCAGTAAACATTAACCCTTTCTGAAGGATTACACCGTGGGACCTGACTGTGCATGGGATAGGTAAGAATAATTTTGCTTTTTTATTTCATTTTTATTACAAGAAATGGTTTTTGCAGTAAAATAAAAGATGGTCAAAAACATGTGTCTTTATTTCATTAAAATGATTTTTAATTAAAGTGTGTGTGTTTTATTTTTAAATTTCATGCAATAGGATTAATAATTGATAGTTGTCTAATTGACAGCTCTCAATTATTAACCTGGCTTAAGGTCACCTTTCAATAGCAAGGTGGCTTTAACCCCATATTAACCCATTCGCCACCGCTACAGGGCAATGGGAATAGACGGGCAAAGTGCCAGAAAGGGCGAATCTAATTATAGATTTGTCTTTTCTGGGGTGTCTGGGGGCAGATGTTAGTAGCCGGGGGGGGGCAAAATAATGGTCCCTCTCTGGGCTATTATTATCTGCCCCCACTCACTGGCTTTGTCTGTCTGGTTGCAAAAATAGGGCGGGAGCCCACGCATTTTTTTTCAGCAATTTTACACCTCATATATATATATATATATACATGTCATTGAATTTGTGACACATATATATATAATTATATTTATAGTTCATACACTTCTACATAGTATAATAGCCGCTAATTCAATTACCGGCTTTTGTGAAAATGCAGAACCCGACATGAAATGACACTTGGTTTACATAGAGTTAACCATGTCTTTTCATGTAGTTTGATATATGGTTTTCACTAACAATTACATGAGTGTATGTGTGCAAAATTTCATACAGCTAGGGGTTAAATTAAAGGCTACACTGCTACAGGGCAATGGGAATAGCCAGGCTAAGTGCCAGAAAGGGGACTCTAATTATAGATTTGCCTTTTCTGGGGTGGCTGGGGGCAGATGTTAGTAGCCAGGGGGGGGCCCAAAAATAATGATCCCTCTCTTCCCCCACTCGCTGGCTTTGTCTGTCTGGTTGAGAAAATAGTGTGGGAGCCCACGCAATTTTTTTCAACGAATTTACACCTTTAATTAACCCCTACATGTCTGAAATTTTGCACACATACACTCATGTAATTGTTAGTGAAAGCCATATATCAAACTACATGAAATGACATGGTTAACTGTATATAAACCATGTGTCATTTCATGTCGGGTCTGTAATTTCAGAAAAGCCGGTAATTGAATTAGCGGCTATTATACTATGTAGAAGTGTATGAACAATAAATTATATATATATGTGTGTCACAATGACATGTATATATATATTGTGGTACACCAAAGGGGATCTTGCTGGATGGGAGATATATTTCTTCTAGCAGACTGAAGTTTGGTCAGGATTTTCCATGATCACAAGGACCTGTGATGAGGTCATAGTCACGTGATCAGGTCAGCTGATGTGTACCTCACCTGAGGGTGTGGACTAGGCCTATTTAACAAGAAGCTGTGGGAGTATGTGGGATGGAAGGAAGGAGTTTGGCTGGAGTCAGCCTGGAAGAGTGTTTTGTTACAGTGTGTCAGTGTGCACCAAGAAGCAAGTTCCGGTCCACCCGGAATGGCACCTGGCGGTCCCTGCTAACCTGAAGCCGCTTAGTTAAGCCCGTCCCAAGCAAGGGTGAGTCTGGGACCTGTGGTTCTCCAAACTGGAGTGATTTATGTTCTGTTTTTGATTTTGTTATCTGGACTTTTGTTGAACCCGTCATTAAAACCACTGAACTTTGAACTGAAAGCCTGTGTGTTTGCCTCATTACTGTCAGACGCAGAGAGGGAGAACAGTGAGCAGCACAGGAGCCGGGAGGTGAGTATTGTTTTTTTTTTTTTTAATGGGGGTGCATTATACTACAGAGGCTGTATATGGGGGGTGCATTATACTACAGAGGCTGTATATGGGGGCTGCATTATACTACAGAGGCTCCATATTGGGGTGCATTATACTACAGAGACTCCCTATGGGGATGCATTATACTACAGAGGCTGCCTATGGGGGTGCATTATAATATAGCGGCTGCCTATGGTGGTGCATTATATTATAGACTCTGCCTATGGGGGTTTATTATAATATAGAGGCTGCCTATGGTGGTGCATTATACTATATTGAGGACTATCTGGTGTATTATGCTGTATGGATGCTATCTAGGGGCCATCATACAGTGTTGGACCCATTAAATAGTTTGGGGACATTAAGGGGTCAGTATATATCCAGTGAGGGGCATTATTCTGTGTATAGGGGAGATGTACAGGGGGAGACTTGGGACATTATTAAATGTAAAGTGGACACTTATTGTTATAGGGGAACTCGGGTTACTGTGACTGTCAAAGGGGCACACAGGGCATTATTACAGTCTAGGGGACAAAATGTGGGCACTGTTTTCTAGGGCACTTGCACCCGGCATTACTATATTCTAGAGGGGTGCTTTAAAATTTAGAGGTCACACAGAACCACACAGCAGGTGCAGTAATAGGGACACATACGGCAGCAGCAGCTCAGTATTGGGGTATCAGGTGCAGTAATAGGGACACATACGGCAGCAGCGGCTCAGTATTGGGGTATCAGCAGGATGAGGAGTTTGTGCAGGTTGAGAATAGTCCAATTGGTGACCGTGACAGTGCTAAAAATATGAGAAGTGAACTGTGTCTTTGTTGTAATCTCTGCAGTCGAGTCCTGGCTGGAGAAGTCTCATGTCGGTCTGGGCCAGATGGAAAAGACATGAAAAGTGAACAATTCCATTAGAAAGAACATCAGCGGTAAGTCATTATCTGTACCTGTGCTGTAATCTATTATATGTTCTGTAGGACTGGTATTATTTACCACAGACCATATGGCGGTAATATCAATATTGGTCTTTTTATATATAGATTATTTTTGGCAACAGCGCGGTCATTTGTTGAGGTTCTCTGATTAGGGGCCCACTCAGAATTTTCGCCCCCACTAAACCAAAACCCTAGCTACGCCTCTGGCTCTCTCTCTAGTCTTTCTTTCTCTCTCTAGTCTTTCTCGCTCTCTGTTCTTTCCTTCTCGCTCTCTGTTCTTTTTTCTCTCTGTTCTTTCTTTCTCTCTCTCTTTTCTTTCTTTCCTCTCTTTCTTTCTCTGCTTGTTCTTTCTCTCTCGCTGCTCTTTCTTTCTTTTCCTCAGTACCAGCCACTGTGCCCTCATTACCAGTCAGTGTGATCAGCAGTGCTAAATGGGTACGCTTGGGGCGAGGATATGGGTGTGATTAGCTGTGAAATGGGTGTGGTCGGGGCGTGGCCTAAAATTTGCAGCGGCGCGCGTAGCTCCCAACAGCCTTAAATACCATGCCTCAGCAGTCTGCTTCATCAGGCTGGTTAACAAAAATAGGGGGGACCCCACGCCATATTTTTTTCGAAGGGAACCCCTATTTTTGTTAATCAGTTCCCTCTGACGTCACTGATTGTGTCCCTGGCTGACCTGAAGTGAAAGTGGAAAGCAATCAATTAAGCTTTCCACTTCCTCTCCTGTCAGCCAGGAGAGGAGCTCATTCATTTGGGGGTTTACTGTGAGGCTGCAGCATTAGCTGCGGTCCCTGCAGTAAACATTAACCCTTTCTGAAGGATTACACCGTGGGACCTGACTGTGCATGGGATAGGTAAGAATAATTTTGCTTTTTTATTTCATTTTTATTACAAGAAATGGTTTTTGCAGTAAAATAAAAGATGGTCAAAAACATGTGTCTTTATTTGATTAAAATGATTTTTAATTAAAGTGTGTGTGTTTTATTTTTATTTCATGCAATAGGATTAATAATTGATAGTTGTCTAATTGACAGCTCTCAATTATTAACCTGGCTTAAGGTCACCTTTCAATAGCAAGGTGGCTTTAACCCCATATTAACCCATTCGCCACCGCTACAGGGCAATGGGAATAGACGGGCAAAGTGCCAGAAAGGGCGAATCTAATTATAGATTTGTCTTTTCTGGGGTGTCTGGGGGCAGATGTTAGTAGCCAGGGGGGGGCCAAAAATAATGGTCCCTCTCTGGGCTATTATTATCTGCCCCCACTCACTGGCTTTGTCTGTCTGGTTGCGAAAATAGGGCGGGAGCCCACGCATTTTTTTTCAGCAATTTTACACCTCATATATTATATATATATATATATATATATACATGTCATTGAATTTGTGACACATATATATATATAATTATATTTATAGTTCATACACTTCTACATAGTATAATAGCCGCTAATTCAATTGCCGGCTTTTGTGAAAATGCAGAACCCGACATGAAATGACAATTGGTTTACATAGAGTTAACCATGTCTTTTCATGTAGTTTGATATCTGATTTGCACAAACAATTACATGAGTGTAAGGTACTGCCACACTAAACAATCCCGCTAGCGATCACGATAACGACGCATACTAATGCGATCGCTAGCGGGATTGTTTCTATATCGCTAGTAGCAGCCTAATTTAGCGATGTCGTTAAGGACGCTATCGCGGTTAGCGATCTCCTTAACGACTTTAGCGGTACAAAAGTACCGCTAAATCGCTAACAAAATTTGCTACACTCAGCGATATATACTTACCAGCGGGGCGCCGACGATAAAAATAGGGTCCGGAACGATGAGAACGACGAGCGAGATCACAGCAGGATCTCAGCAGGGGCCACGTCGCTGATAGATGCCGCACACAACAACATCGCTAACGGGATCGCTAAATAGTGACGTTTTTTAGCGATCCCGTTAGCAATGTTGTTTAGTGTGGCATACCCTTAAGTGTGCAAAATTTCACACCTGTAGGGGTTAATTAAAGGTGTAAATTCGTAGCAAAAAAGTCCGTTTTTTTTACAACGAATTTACACCTTTAATTAACCCCTACAGGTGTGAAATTTTGCACACTTACACTCATGTAATTGTTTGTGCAAATCAGATATCAAACTACATGAAAAGACATGGTTAACTCTATGTAAACCAAGTGTCATTTCATGTCGGGTGCTTCTGTCTTTTCACAAAAGCCGGCTTTACCCGGCAATTGAATCAGAGGCTATTTTACTATGTAGAAGTTATAAACAATAAATATATGTATATATATATATATGTCACAATGACATGTATATATATATATTATATATATATATATATATATATATGTATTCTATGTGTGTATATTTAGTGTTTACAAAGAAAGAAAGAGGTTTTTTTAGTTACGATATTTTCTTCCCATAGACTTACATTGGATTTCCGGTATCGGTATCGGGTATCGCCGATATTTTAATGGTATCGGCGATACCATTCCGATTCCGATACTTTTGGATATCGGAAAGTATCGCTCAACTCTAGTCACGATCCTTCCCCACCATGATAAGTCTCTATCTTTCAGGGCATTTAAGACTTTATTTAATGGTAGTAGAAAGGATTTCTAAATATGTGGGAATCAGAGATTTAATATTTTTGGTACACTGCAAGCCTAAGTATGTTAAGTGGCCATCAGTTAACTTCCAAGGGGAGATCGATGCTAAATCAGTCAGTTGAGCAGTGGTTAAGTTAAAACTGAGGATTTTAGACTTTGAATTGTTAACTTTAAAGAAAGAAATTTTGGAAAAAAGATGGAATTGAGTTTGAAGGGCTGAAATTGAGTCACTTGGCTTGGTCAGAGTGAGAATAATATCGTCGGCAAAAAGCCCAATTTTATACTCTCTGGTAGATGATTGAATTCCTGAGATATTTTGGTCATTTCTAATAAGTTGTGCCAATGGCTCTATTGCCATGACAAACAGTAGGGGCGATAATGGGCAGCCTTGCCTAGTGCCGTTCGTAATTCTAAAAGGAGATGAAAGGCAGTTATTTAAGTAAATATTTGCTGTGGGTTTGGCGTATAGGGCCAAGATGTTAGAAAGAAAATGAGAATGTATCCCAAACTTCTGGAGAACGGCAAGTAGATACATCCAGTTAAGACAATCAAACGCCTTTTCGGCATCAAGAGATATGACTGTGGCACTGAGTTTTTGGGAAGAAATTATTTTCATCAAACTAATGAGCCTTCTCGTCCCATCTGTTGACTGCCTGTTTTTAAGAAAACCAAGCTGATCGTTAGAAATCAATTTAGTAAGGAACTGACTCAGCCGATTAGCCAGTATTTTTGCGTAGATCTTTATGTCTGTGTTTATAAGGGAGATGGGACGATAACTGGCAACATTTTGAGGATCAGAATTAGGTTTGGGTATAAGGATTATGGAGGCTTCCAACATCTCATCAGGGAAATGACCAAGCTTAGAAGCTACATTAAAGACTTTTTCTAATTGAGGGGCTAGAAGATCACCAAAGGTCTTCTAATAGTCGTTGGAGAAACCATCAGGCCCTGGGGACTTAAAAGATTTTAAGGATTTAATCACCTCAAGTATTTCACTTTTATTAAAAGGCAAAGAAAGAAAATTCAGATCCTCGGCACTTACCGTATATACTCGTGTATAAGCCGAGATTTTGAGCACCTTTTTTCGTGCTGAAAATGCCCCCTCGGCTTATACACGAGTCATAGGGCAGAAAACAGCGGGGAGGGGATGCCGCGGCAGGAGCCGGTGGCTGGGATCATACTCACCCCTCCCTGTGCCATCGCTGAGGGTCCCTGCAATCCTGCGTTCTCCCCAGCTTCCTGCAGCTCTCCAGCACTGAGCGGTGATGTAATACCCGCTCATTAAGGTCATGTAATATGGACGCGACGCCACTCCCATGGGCGTGGCTTCCATATTCATGGCCTTAATGAGCGGTATTACGTCACCGCTCAGCGCTGGAGAGCTGCAGGAAGCAGGTGAGAACGCAGGATTGCAGGGACGCTCAGCGATGGCACGGGGAGGGGTGAGTATGATGGAGGAGAGGACAAGGAGCACGGAGCTGGACGGGGGAAGCATGGAGGAGGACCGGGGGGAGAACGGAGGACGGGGAAGCATGGAGGAGGACGGGGAAGCATGGAGCAGGACAGGGAGGAGAACGGTGGACGGGGGAAGCATGGAGGAGGACGGGGGAGAACGGAGGACGGGGGAAGCATGGAGAGGACGGGGAAGCATGGAGCAGGACGGGGGAGCATGGAGGAGGACTGGGGGGAGAACGGAGGACGGGAGAAGCATGGAGGAGGGACAAGGAGCAAGGAGCAGAGCGAGGGGGGGAGGATGGAGGGCACAGAGGAGCACGGAGCAGGATGGGGGCACAGGAGGACGGAGAAGGAATGGGGAGCACAGCGGAGGACAGATCGGGAGGGGGGAGTACAGAGGAGAATGGGGGAGCACAGAGCTGGATGGGGGAGCAAGGAGCAGGACGGGGGCAGCACAATGCAGGAGGGCAGTTTATACACCCGGCTTATACACGAGTCAATAAGTTTTCCCAGTTTTTTTGTGGCAAAATTAGGGGGGTCGGCTTATACACGGGTCGGCTTATACACGAGTATATACGGTAATTTAGGCCAGTCTATTGATGAAAGAAAGGAGTCGATATCTGCTTTAGTTGGTTGAGCCAGCAGATGGGTTTGTTGGAGGTTGTATAAATTATTGAAGTATTCTGCAAATGAGTTGGCAATATCTTTGGGATGGGTAAGGGTAGTTTGTGTATGGGTCACATTTTTGTCTATTTTGTTTCGGATTCTAATTTTATTTAAACAAGCAAATTACTTATAGTTCCCACCCATTGCTAAACCAAAAAAGGGTTGTGATAAAATCCATATCCTCAAGAATATTCCATTATTTCTTATCCATGAATCTAGGGATTTGTCTTGGATCCTCTCTGGCTCAAATTGGGTATTAAGAAACTGGGAGATATCTATGATGGTTCTAAATTCTATCCTTATTCTTTTATTAAAGAACATTTCCATTCATCCTCCCTATCATTTTTTCACTACATTATTCTCAAGGAACAAATTAATGTCTTCCTGCAAGTGCCCCCTCATTTCTGAACCGGTTTTAAATTTACTTTGCAACTTAGATCATAAAATTTTTTGGAGTCTTAACTACGTTTACCAATGGTTTAACCACAGCACGCAGTTGGATAAAACACAAAACATGGTTAAATGGGAGACGGAACTTCATTCACTGAACTCCTTCTGCTCCCGCCGTCTACTAACCTCCCTAAATCTGACATTTCCCTCTCTGTGGGCAGCACCATAATAACACGCCGGCAGCAGGCTCGCTGTCTGGGTGTTATGTTGGACACCAATCTCTCCTTCACATCCCATATACAATCTCTTGCCCGATCTTGCCGTCTACACCTAAAGAATATCTCTAGAATCCGCCCTTTTCTCACCATGGAAACAACAAAAACCCTCACTGTAGCATTGATCCACTCCCGCCTGGACTACTGCAACGCTCTATTACTTGGCCTCCCCATTACTCGACTATCCCCTCTCCAGTCCATCCTTAATGCAGCAGCCAGGGTCATCCATCTGGCTAATCGTACTCGGACGCGTCCGCTCTTCTCCAGTCCTTACACTGGTTGCCCATTCATTATAGGATCCAATTCAAAGTACTGGTTCCCACCCACAAAGCTCTCCACAGTGCAGCACCCCCCTACATCTCCTCCCTCATTTCTATCTATCGGCCTAACCGACTGCTGCGCTCTGCAAACGACTTTCGACTAACCTCTGCACTAATCCGTACCTCCCACTCCCGAATCCAAGACTTCTCCCGCGCTGTGCCAATCCTCTGGAATGCTCTACCCCAAGAAATTAGGACTATCCACAATTTGCATGGTTTCAGGCACTCCCTCAAAACACATTTGTTCAGAGTGGCCTATCACATTCACTAATCAAAGTCGTTCTATGTTTAAGTGTGTATGTGTAGTCCATTCACTATCTCCATCCATCCCTCAGTCCCTCAAGATGGCTGGACCATCATTGTAAATGAACCATTGTATATACACACCTGTACTTTTCTATCTCCCCCACCTCATTGTAGATTGTAAGCTCTTACGAGCAGGGTCGGCTTATTTTGCTTTAATTATTGTATTGTTAACGTTGTTACTTATGACTTATCTTTTGAAACTGTTAAACTGTAAAGCGCTGCGGAATATGTTGGCGCTATATAAATAAAGATTTATTTATTATTATTTAACGTTTGACCACTCTGAATGGGAATATGCATGTACCTTTCCTATGCATCTTCTCTCTCTATGGCCCTTCAAGAATCATACCACAAACTTCTCACAAGGTGGTATTTTACTCCTGCTAGATTATCTAAAATTAACAAAATTCATTCACCTAATTGCTGGAGAAACTGTGGTCGTTATGGTAATCTCCTACACATTTTCTGGCAAATGCCCGAAAATCCATCCCCTCTGGAAGAAAGTTTTGGGTCTTATTAATGCCATCTCTTCCAAACAAATTCTACTAACACCTCAATTGGCCCTTCTCACACTAAATACTGAAAAAATTGACTCACATTTGAGATTATTAATAATCCACATCCTACTGGTAACCAAAAACAGCATTGTTCTCTACTGGAAAAAATCAGAATCACCCTCTTTTCAAGACATTGTTGATAAAATCACACTTCATAAATCATTTGAATATAAACTAGCACTGGTTAATAACTAGTGTTGAGCGATACTGCTCGATATCTAAAAATATCGGATCGGAATGGTATCGCCGATATCACTAAAATATCAGCGATACCCGATAACGATACCGGAAGTCCCATGTAAGTCTATGGGAACCAAATATCGACATTAAAAAAAAACCATTCTTGCCTTGTTGGTTAATTGTACATGAAGGAAAACAACAAAGAGTAATGTAGAATGTATTGGGGGAGGTTGAGGAGACAATAAAGGCATACATGTTTAACCCAATGCATTGGAATAGCATTAATATATATTTTTTTGGAAATACGTTTGGATTGACGAACAAATTGACAATGTTGTTAACCTTTTTTCTATTTGGCAAATATGTATGTTTCACAACTTCCATGCTCTTCACCTTTTTAACTTTTGACACACTTTCTCCTTCATAATCTTCAGCAGCATCATCTTTCTCATCAAATTATTCTTCATCTTCACCTTCTTAATCTTCTTCTTAAACTTCTTGCTATTCATGTTTTTGTTTACATTACTCATATTGTTATCATTAAACTATTAATCTTCTTCATATTCAAATTCTTCATCTTCTTCATCATATTCTTATTTGTGACAGAGATTCCTGTACTTGTAATCTGTAAAAGTATGAATTTTTCATTCTTCCGTTCTTGCTGTCACAAAAGATTTAAATTACAACAGTATTTGTCCGTGTTCAGTTTAGCCTGCAGCAGCAGGCATTTTCCAGGGGCACCACGAGGAGGAACGGACTCACCCCCATACACTGCTTAGTCTTCTTCTGCTTAGAATTTAGAGCATATATTTTGCTCTTCATTTTGGTCTTATACTTCATGTTCTTCTGATTTTTTGATCTTCTGCTTATTGTTCTTCTGTCTCTTGTTCTGTATCTTGTAGTTTGTCTTAACCTTCTTTGTCCTGTTGGTGATCTTCTTCTGGGTAATCTTTTATTTTTTCTTTGTGATGGTGTTCAGGCTGGTTGGCTTCATGCTCGTCGTCCTTGTTGTCGTCATCTTCTTCTGGGTGGTCTTTAAGGTCGTCTAATTTCCGAGAACCAGCTGACGTTACTGGAACCCGGACGGGTATCAGATGGAGCAAGAGACAATGGAAGTAACGAGGACCAGCTGACTGTGCTGGAACCCGGAGGGGCAGCAGAAGGAAAAGAGGCAATGTCACAACCGAGTACCAGCTGACGTTACTGTGACACGGTTACTAAGCAGGAGGTACCTGTGCTCCAAAGCACTACCAAGGACCAGCAGACGTTGCTGGAACTCGGATACGGAGATGGAGGCACCTAGGCCAAAGGCACTGGGGAGAACCAGTTGACGGTACTGGACCCCGGACGGGTAGCAGAAGGAAAAGAGGCAATGTCACAACCGAGTACCAGCTGACGTTACTGTGACACGGTTACTAAGCAGGAGGTACCTGTGCTCCAAAGCACAACCAAGGACCAGCAGACGTTGCTGGAACTCGGATACGAAGATGGAGGCACCTAGGCCAAAGGCACTGGGGAGAACCAGTTGACGGTACTGGACCCCGGACGGTAGCAGAAGGAAAAGAGGCAATGTCACAACCGAGTACCAGCTGACGTTACTGTGACACGGTTACTAAGCAGGAGGTACCTGTGCTCCAAAGCACTACCAAGGACCAGCAGACGTTGGTGGAACTCGGATACGGAGATGGAGGCACCTAGGCCAAAGGCACTGGGGAGAACCAGTTGACGGTACTGGACCCCGGACGGGTAGCAGAAGGAAAAGAGGCAATGTCACAACCGAGTACCAGCTGACGTTACTGTGATATGGTTACTAAGCAGGAGGTACCTGTGCTCCAAAGCACTACCAAGGACCAGCAGACGTTGCTGGAACTCGGATACGGAGATGGAGGCACCTAGGCCAAAGGCACTGGGGAGAACCAGTTGACGGTACTGGACCCCGGACGGGTAGCAGAAGGAAAAGAGGCAATGTCACAACCGAGTACCAGCTGACGTTACTGTGACACGGTTACTAAGCAGGAGGTACCTGTGCTCCAAAGCACTACCAAGGACCAGCAGACGTTGCTGGAACTCGGATACGGAGATGGAGGCACCTAGGCCAAAGGCACTGGGGAGAACCAGCTGACGGTAATGGACCCCGGACGGGTAGCAGAACGCACCCATGAAATGTAAGTTGACAGGACGCAAGCCGTCCGCAGTTACCGAATCACACAGTCCTACAGTGGGTGCTTGTCCTATTGTCACAATGGAAACAGCCTTTATTTACATATCCCACAGCACACATAGGAATCACCTAAACTGCAGGCACCATAGAGTCGGCTAACCCGAATGCAACACGACAGCACAACTTATTGGAGGATAATTGACGTTCACACTGCCAGGAAACAGCTGTCGTGCTGTAACCAGGCTGGCCAGGAGTCAGTACCCCTGCCAATTACTTACGAGCAACAAATGGCGGTGTTGTAGCCCAGGGAGTAGAGTTTTAGGTGGTAGAAAGATGAACATAACAGGAGACATGGAAAACGTTGCCAAACAGTTATTTAATCTGAAAACGGACAGGCAATTCAAGTGAGATCCATGCTTTGTTCATTTTCAGAAAAGTAAGCCGGTCTACATTCTCTGAGGATAGTCGCATGCGACGGTCTGTTACTACACCACCTGCAGCACTAAAGACACGCTCAGATAATACACTGGCAGCAGGGCAAGTCAGCACCTCCAATGCATACTGGCTAAGCTCTGGCCATGTATCCAACTTAGAGACCCAAAATTTGAAAGGGGAAGAGGCATCTGGGAGTACATTTAGAGGGAAAGCCAAGTAGTCTGTCACCATCTTATGGAAACGTTTCTTCCTGGTGACTGGAGCCATCTCGGATGGTGTAGACCTTGCTGGCGCTGTCACAAAACTTTGCCACATTTGTAAACATACAGCTCTTGCCTGTGCAGAGGTGCTGCTTGTGCTCCCTCTTGTTGTAGAGGTGTCTACACTGCCTCGACGCACAGAGCTGCTTTGTAAAGCAGTAGCAGCAGTAGCTCTCTCGGCTGGAATGTACAACAGTATGGATTGCACCAGTGTGTCTTGGTACTCCTGCATTTTACGGTCCCGGTTCACCGGTGTGATGAGGGTTTGTAAGTTGTCCCGGTAGCGAGGGTCTAGGAGGGTGTACACCCAATAATCTGACGTGGTGAGAATGTGGGCGATGCGGCGGTCGTTTCTCAGGCACTGAAGCATGAAATCAACCATGTGCTGCAGACTCCCAACTGGCCAACAAAGGCTGTCCTCTGGAAGAGGCGTCATCTCTGCCTCCTCTGCATCACCCCACCCTCGCTCTACATACTGACTAGAGCGTTGTGTACCTCCCTCTGTAGGGATTTCTTCCTCCTCCATTGACTCCTCATCCTCCTCACAAAGTGAGCCCTGCCCAGCCCTTTGTGAGGAACCACGTTGCGCTGACTGTCCTGAAGGTAATTGAATTTGTGACTCCTCATCCTCCACCTCTTCCAAAACCTCTTCCTTTAGTGCTTTCAGTGATTTCTGAAGCAGGCAGATAAGGGGGACAGTCATGCTGACTAGTGCATTCATCTGCACTCGCCATCCGCGTTGAGACATCAAACGCACGCAAAACGTCGCAGATGTCCTTCATAGAGGCCCACTCAGTAGTGGTGAAGTGTGAACGGCGCAAATTGCGAGTTGATTGCGCCTGTTGCAGCTGATACTCCATTACTGCAGGCTGCTGCTCACACAACCGCTCCAACATATGTAACGTGGAATTCCACCTGGTGGGTAAGTCACATATGATGCGATGTTCAGGAAGGCGAAATCTGACTTGCAGAGCTGCAATGCGCGATCTGGCCATGCTGGAACGTCGCAAGTGAGCGCACTCTAGGCGGACCTTGTGCAGCAGTGCATCAAGATCCGGATAGTCCCTCAAAAAACTCTGCACGACCAAGTTGAGCACATGTGCCAGAGTATGTGAGTGAGGTTGCCAAGGCCCAGAGCTGCCACCAGATTTCGGCCATTGTCACACACTACCAAGCCTGGCTGGAGATTAGCTGACAAAACCAACGTTGCTCTCCTGCTTGATGGCATCCCAGAGCTCCTGCGCTGTGTGGCTTCGATTCCCCATGGAAATTAATTTCAGGACGGCCTGTTGACGTTTGGCCACGGCTGTGCTCATATCGGTCGCAACAGGTAAGCGTTCACGGGTCCATGTGGGGGGTATACCGTGACGGCTCGTGCAGCGATGATTCTGAGGAACTGGAGTAGGAGGAGGAATCAATGTGTACAGACTGGATTCCTGCAATCCTTGGAGTTGGCAGAACACGTACAGCGCCACTGGCAAGATCTGTACCCGGCTCCACAACATTGACCCAATGGGCAGTGAGGGAAAGGTATCGTCCCTGGCCATGGGTACTGGTCCACGCATCGGTGGTCAGGTGGACCCTGCTACTGACGGCGTTTAGTATGCGCATGTTTAATGTTTCCCTCGACATGTTTTTGCAGAGCAGGGACGGCTTGCCTGCTGAAATAAAATCGGCTTGGCACATTTATTGTGGGACTGCCAATGCCATTAAGTTCCTGAAACTGTCAGTCTCCACCAGCCTGAATGACAGCATTTCAAGGGACAGGAGTTTTGCAATGCCAGCATTCAGAGCCTGTGCTCGTGGATGGTTTGCCGAGTATGGCCGTTTTTATCCCATGCCTGTGGTACCGATGGCTGTTTTTTGTTCTGGGAGTGTGACGATGACTGTGAACTTGCTGCTGTGGGTGGAATAACAGTTTGTCTATGGACAACAGTGACCGAGGTTCTTCCATGGAGATCCTATGAGGAAGCCGAACCAGGTGTGTGTGAGCTGGAGGTAGAGGCTCCAACACGACCTGAAGATGTAGGTGCTGCTGTAGGTTGGCCTACATCTCCAGTGTGTCTTTGTAAATCAGCTACGTGCTTTGTCCGTACATGTTTCCCCCATATTTGTGGTATTCAGGTTAATGATATTTTTACCTCTTTTAAATTTTTGCTTACACAGCTTGCATTGAACATAGCAAATTATCATCTACAAGTCTGTCAAAAAGGACCACGCAGTGCAAGTCATGGGAGCGCCAATTTTGACATTTGTAAGAGAATGCTCCCAACACGTGCCAAACTGGAGGCTACAGGCAAGCGAGTCTGCAGCTACCGCTCCCTCCTCTTTGTACGTTGGGCCAATCTATTCCTCAGAGTTGCTCCCACCACCTTCCTGTTGCTCACGCCTTGTTGGGTCTCGGACTTCATCACTCCACTACCCTCTTCCAACACCTGCTGCTGTTGGATGGTCTGGGCGCACCATGCTCCACAAACTGGCACCTGAGTTCATCATCATCATGAGATGCGTTCTGCCGTGTGCTGTCCATCGGCACTGGCTCACCCGCCCCTTTTAGATTGAGGAGACACAGCTGTTGCGCATCACTGCATACTCCCTCTTCTTCAAATTGCAGAATGCTGCTTGCCCGTGCCCGTGTTTGCGAGCCAACAGATTCTGAGAACAGAAGCAGAGACTCAGCTGGCTCCTGTACAGAACTCTCTGACTGCCTGGCCAATTTGACAGGCGGTGAACAGACAGATGGTTGCTCAACAGTGTTGTGTTCCTGAGAGGAGGTGGAAGGAATTGAAGTCGATGCATTGGCTGCCATCCAACCAACAACGGCTTTAATTTGTTCTTCCAGCAGCAGGGGGGCACGCCGATCTCTACCAAAGTGCGCATAAAGGAACGCTCACGGGGATAAATGGGGGATGCTTTGTCCTGAGGGCGGCAGCAGCCACAGAATCCCACGTCCTCTCCCTGCTGAAACTCCACGGCCAAGACCACGTGCCTTACTCACTGACTTCTTATCTTAGTAGATTGATAAGAAAGTCAGAAAAGTTATAAGGCTAAGTGTGGTTATTACGCAGAGATGAAGTGAACACTGAAACACAACTGTTCACAATCTGTGAAAGGCTATCCTTTGTCTATTCTATAGTGTTTGCAACCAATGTATTGGATTTCGGATGGAAGCACGTCACATAATGATTATATTTATTTTAAATGGAATGGAGCAGAACCAATTGGAGAGAATGAAAAGGATTAGGCACTGAGACACGCTCAGCAGAGTACAGCAGCAGTGCTTGAACAAGTAACTTGGAGCGTGATGTGCACTCAAAAAATAAAAAACACAGACTGAAGTGAACACTGAAACACAACTGTTCACAATCTGTGAAAGGCTACTCTTTGTCTACTTCTATAGTGTTTGCAACCAATGTATTGGATACGGATGGAAGCGCGTCACACTAATAGATTATATTTATTTTAAATGGAATGGAGCAGAACCAATTGGGAGAAATGAAAAGGATGAGGCACTGAGACACGCTCAGAGAGTACAAGCAGCAGTGCTTGAACAAGTAACTGGAGGTGATGTGCACTCAAAAAATAAAAAA
>JARQOD010001948.1:0-87152 GCA_033576555.1 Oophaga sylvatica | reverse complement strand
TGAACCAGGTCAGTGGCACATTTTCAGCTGCAACGTCCCTTCGTTGAAATGGCATTTTTTATCCCCAAATTTTTTCTTTGCGGATGTACCAACTTAGTCCTTCACATTGTTCCCTCTTCGGATCTGGGGGAGGTCAGGTTTGTACGGTTTGTACAAAGAAAATAAAAGAGAGGAGATTCCTTAGATTGTGTTCAGTTAGGGCACGGGAAACAGGGGCCTACCCAGTTTTTAAAAACTGAAAGATAATGTTGACTTTAAATTTTTTTGTAGAATCGCTCCCAAGATGATCAGGTCCCTTCCACACCAGGTTGCTGTCTCCTGAATGCAGTAATAAAAGCAGAACCAAGCTCCCATATCTTTTGGCCAGGAGGCTGAACTTAAGGCTCTGCCCGGGGCCCCTGAAAGATAGTGAAGATGAATTGTTAACATCTACACAGTTTAGATCGATTGGGTTAGCCATTTTGGGCCTTTTTGGAAGCTGGGATTCCTGATGGCGCAGGACATCCCATTAAAATGCTGAGCGGGTCCAGCTTTAATTGTGCATTACAATTATAAAAAGGGTAGTGTCAAAAAAATTAAAGCAATACCGCGCCTGTCAGGGGGGTAAGGAAAACGAATGGCGATGCAGCAGCAAAAAACAGCAGCCAGTAAAAACCACTCAAGGGGGGGTTAAGAGCCCCAGGTAAGGTCCAAAAATCCTTTGTGTGGGGGAGCTTGCCAGATGCAGGCTCAGGTGGCCAGGAGGAAGTAGAAATGGAAAAAAAAGGTGATTTGAATGCAGAAGGGGGTATGGGGAAGGGGGCCCCGATCCCTTCCCAAAGAGCGTTGTCCCTGCGGTCGCCAGATGTTACATGGGAACCCCGCCCAAAATGTGTAATGAGTGTGATGCAGAAGCATTGGGGGACAGGTTTTTCCCCACCTGTATAAAAGGTTTGCCCCAGGGATGCATGGTATGTGCTACACTAATAGAGAAGGGTAGTCAAGACACCACCCAAACACACCCCTCGGCCCTTCTATCCTTTCCAGAGACTGCAGATTGATTATATTCAGCTGCCAAAATCAGGGTCATGGGAGTACGTGTTGGTGTGTTTTTGATTTATTCTCAGGTTGGCCGGAGGCTTTCCCGATTGCCAAGGCTACGGCTGCGGCAACCGCAAAGAAGCTGCTTGCGGAGGTGGTGTGCAGGTGTGGAGTACCAGAGGTGATCGAGAGTGACAGAGGTACACATTTCACAGGTGAAATAATGAATGAAGTCTTGACAGCTCTGGGAATTCAACAAGCTTTCCATACCCCATATTATCCACAAAGCAGTGGAAAAGTAGAAAGACTAAATGGGACATTGAAGTTAAAAATCCAAAAGGCCATGGCTGAAACAGGGAAATCTTGGCCTGAATGTTTACCATTAGCCCTATACTCAGTAAGGTACACTCCAAATAGAAAAACTGGATTTTCTCCGTATAAAGTACTATTTGGCAAAGTGCCTAGTTTAGGATGTTTCTTTTCCCAAGCATTGGAAATAAGTAACCATGTATTAAGTTCATATGTAAGGGATTTGCATAAAAGACTCAAGAAAGTATATGATAATGTTTTCAGTTCTCTTCCAGATCCGAACCAGGATCCTGGGAGTCACAGCCTGCAGCCTGGAGACTAGGTAGTCATTAAAAGACACGTGAGAAAGTCTGGATCCGAGAATATAGCTCCACTGATATCCAGAAAAAGAAGGAGTCTGGGTCAGCTGCACACCAGTTATGCTGAGGATCCCAAAGTTTATATGGATTCCATAGGTGTTCCTAGGGGGGTCCCACACGAATACAAAGCTCAGAATCAGATCCTGGCGGGTTTCCGTTCTCTCATCCCAACTGTGCAGATCAATTACAATGTAGATTGCATAAAATATATATACTACACCAAGCAAAGATTTATCAATATCAATTTTAGTCAAGATGCTTTCCAGGGTATAGTTGAGAAACTGGGCCCAAAACAAAAGACTGACTCTTCAAAATAGACTGGCCATTGACATGATTCTAGCTGAAAAAGATGAAGTCTGTGGGATGATAGGGGAAAAATGTTGTACTTATATTCCTCAGAATTCTGGAGTCAATGGTAAAACTATAGTGGCCCTTACAGAGATTAAAAATCTGGCTCAGGAAATAAAGGCCAATGCAGGAGTAGATACCTCTTTCTTCTCAGGGTGGTTTGGAGGACTTAAAGGATTTCTCCAACAAGCCTGCTTAGTGGTAACAGGGCTTTTGGTGCTAGGATTGATAATTCTATGTTGTGTGGTATCTATGTATAGGAAAGCTGTGACCAATGCAACCGCCTCCTCAGGTACTTTCCTTCATCAGGAAGTTGTGTCGCTACTATATGAAGACACTGATAAGGGTGATATGGAGAAATATACTCCGCAGGATAAACCTGATAAAACCCCCTATAACAAAATACAAATGGAAATAAGAGATTTAGTTTAGGGATAGTGGGAGAACTCCATGTGCATGTTTGGTAGGGACTTGGTTGTTTGGGGCGGTCCATAAGGGGCCAGTTTCTAAAATGACCAAGCGAAGAAATCCATTACCCCTGTCCCCACACATGGACAGTCTCGAAGGCCACATAAATTAAGGGAAAAACTTAGTGTTTAGGGGGGATTGTCAAGGTAAAATATAATTTTCTACTATACTTTTATATTTATAGTGTGTATATGTATTTTGTAAACACGAAGTTTCCCTTAAATGATATTATTCAGATTGAAACTTATTTTAGGACAATGTTAGTATAGTATCTGCTGGTGTCTGTCTCCACCTTGTGTCCTATCACTGTATTACACTAACTATCTAATAACTTGAACTGGATCCACTGAAATGACCCCCACCTTTGGAGAATGGAGGAAACACATGATACACGAGAACAATAGAATCTTTCTTCAAGAAACGAAACTGAGGATGACAACACAATCAAGGAGGACTTAGAAGAAGATCTAAGGACCAATTAGGATGACCAGATGCTGAATATATACATATATGGACATCATTCAGCATATCTCTTTCTCCTCAATCCCGCCTTTACTCCACCCCAATATTCTGTGTATGTAATCTTATGTACGTGAATAAAAAGTTCAGTGCTTACTGGAGATGGCCGCCTAATAGCACCATTTTCTTTAGGGCACGTTCTGAAGTCTGAACCAGCGTATTGCCTGATTCATTCTCGGTCGACCCGTGCTCTTAGTCTAATTTGGAGTGACTGGAGGATGAGTGGTTTGTCGTTACGACCCCGACAGAAGAAACGTTTCCGTAAGATGGTGACAGACTACTTGGCTTTCCCTCTAAGTGTACTCCCAGATGCCTCTTCCCCTTTCAAATTTTGGGTCTCTAAGTTGGATACATGGCCAGAGCTTAGCCAGTATGCATTGGAGGTGCTGGCTTGCCCTGCTGCCAGTGTATTATCTGAGCGTGTCTTTAGTGCTGCAGGTGGTGTAGTAACAGACCGTCGCATGCGACTATCCTCAGAGAATGTAGACCGGCTTACTTTTCTGAAAATGAACAAGGCATGGATCTCACCTGAATTTGCCTGTCCGTTTTCAGATTAAATAACTGTTTGGCAACGTTTTCCATGTCTCCTGTTATGTTCATCTTTCTACCACCTGAACTCTACTCCCTGGGCTACAACACCGCCATTTGTTGCTCGTAAGTAATTGGCAGGGTACTGACTCCTGGCCAGCCTGGTTACAGCACGACAGCTGTTTCCTGGCAGTGTGAACGTCAATTATCCTCCAATAAGTTGTGCTGTCGTGTTGCATTCGGGTTAGCCGACTATGGTGCCTGCAGTTTAGGTGATTCCTATGTGTGCTGTGGGATATGTAAATAAAGGCGGTTTCCATTGTGACAATAGGATAAGCACCCACTGTAGGACTGTGTGATTCGGTAACTGCGGACGGCTTGCGTCCTGTCAACTTACATTTTCATGGGTGCGTTCTTCTACCCGTCCGGGTCCAGTACCGTCAAGTGGTTCTCCCCAGTGCCTTTGGCCTAGGGGCCTCCATCTCCGTATCCGAGTTCCAGCAACGTCTGCTGGTCCTTGGTAGTGCTTTGGAGCACAGGTACCTCCTGCTTAGTAACCGTGTCACAGTAACGTCAGCTGGTACTCGGTTGTGACATTGCCTCTTTTCCTTCTGCTACCCGTCCGGGTCCAGTACCGTCAAGTGGTTCTCCCCAGTGCCTTTGGCCTAGGTGCCTCCATCTCCGTATCCGAGTTCCAGCAACGTCTGCTGGTCCTTGGTAGTGCTTTGGAGCACAGGTACCTCCTGCTTAGTAACCGTGTCACAGTAACGTCAGCTGGTACTCGGTTGTGACATTGCCTCTTTTCCTTCTGCTACCCGTCCGGGGTCCAGCACAGTCAGCTGGTCCTCGTTACTTCCATTGTCTCTTGCTCCATCTGATACCCGTCAGGGTTCCAGTAACGTCAGCTGTTTCTCGGAAATTAGACGACATTAAAGACCACCCAGAAGAAGATGACGACAACAAGGACGACGAGCATGAAGCCAACCAGCCTGAACACCATCACAAAGAAAAAATAAAAGATTACCCAGAAGAAGATCACCAACAGGACAAAGAAGGTTAAGACAAACTACAAGATACAGAACAAGAGACAGAAGAGAAGAACAATAAGCAAAAGATCAAAAAGCAGAAGAACATGAAGTATAAGACCAAAATGAAGAGCAAAATATATGCTCTAAATTCTAAGCAGAAGAAGACTAAGCAGTGTATGGGGGTGAGTCCGTTCCTCCTCGTGGTGCCCCTGGAAAATGCCTGCTGCTGCTGCAGGCTAAACTGAACACGGACAAATACTGTTGTAATTTAAATCTTTTGTGACAGCAAGAACGGAAGGATGAACAATTCATACTTTTACAGATTACAAGTACAGGAATCTCTGTCACAAATAAGAATATGATGAAGAAGATGAAGAGGAAGAAGATGAAGAATTTGAATATGAAGAAGATTAATTAGTTTAATAATAACAATATGAGTAATGTAAACAAAAACATGAATAGCAAGAAGTTTAAGAAGAAGATTAAGAAGGTGAAGATGAAGAATAATTTGATGAGAAAGATGATGCTGCTGCTGAAGATTATGAAGGAGAAAGTGTGGCACTGGCAAAAGTTAAAAAGGTGAAGAGCATGGAAGTTGTGAAACATACATATTTGCCAAAATAGAAAAAAGGTTAACAACATTGTCAATTTGTTAGTCAATCCAAACGTATTTCCAAAAAAATATATATTAATGCTATTCCAATGCATTGGGTTAAACATGTATGCCTTTATTGTCTCCTCAACCTCCCCCAATACATTCTACATTAGTCTTTGTTGTTTTCCTTCATGTACAATTAACCAACAAGGCAAGAATGTTTTTTTTTTATTTCGATATTTTGTTCCCATAGACTTACATGGGACTTCCGCTATCGAAATCGGATATCGACGATATTTAGTGCTATCGGCGATACAATTTCGATACGATATTTTTAGATATCGAGCACTATCGCTCAACACTACTCTGGATCTCTTTGGGACAAAACGGCACCTGCCCCAATTTCAGAGGCATCAACCTCCACCTGAAACGGTAGAGAAACATCAGGCTGCCGTAGAACAGGAGCAGTAGTGAATCTCTGCTTAAGTTCCTGAAACGCAGAGACTGCCTCAGGAGGCCAATTCACCACATCAGAACCCTTTTTGGTCAAATCAGTCAATGGTTTAACAATACCGGAGAAATTACCAATAAATTTACGATAAAATTGGCAAAACCCAAAAATCTCTGAAAAGCCTTTAATGAAGTAGGTTGGACCCAATCACAGATGGCCTGAACCTTGACCGGGTCCATTTCAATAACAGACAGAGACAAAATAAATCCCAGAAATGAGACCTTCTGTACGCCAAAAAGACACTTTGATCCCTTCACATACAGTGCATTCTCTCTCAAAATCTGGAACACAGTCCGAACATGTTTCACATGAGAGTCCCAGTCATTGGAAAAAATCAAGATATCATCCAAATAAACAATCAGAAATTTATCCACAAAATCCCTGAAAATATCATTCATGAAGGATTGGAAGACAGAAGGAGCATTAGTGCGCCCAAAGGGCATTACTAGGTACTCAAAATGCCCCTCTGGGGTATTAAACGCCGTCTTCCATTCATCCCCGTGCTTAATGCGAATAAGGTTATACGCCCCCCTGAGGTCAAGCTTGGTAAACCAACTAGCACTTTTCACCCTGGAAAACAGGTCGGAAATCAAGGGTAACGGATATTGATACTTCACAGTGATCTTATTCAAGAGACGATAATCAATACACGGCCTCAATGAACCATCCTTTTTGGCCACAAAGAAAAAACCGGCACCCAAGGGTGAAGAGGACGGTCTGATATGACCCTTCTCCAATGACTCCTTGATATAAGATCGCATAGCATCGTGTTCAGGTACAGACAAGTTAAAAAGGCGACCTTTAGGAAATTTACCACCAGGCACTAATTCAATAGCGCAATCGTAGCTCCTGTGAGGGGGCAAAGATGCAGATTTACTTTCACTAAATACATCCGAAAAATCAGTCAAAAAGTCAGGAACATCCTGAGACTTGGGAGAGGCAGAAAAAACAGGAGTGTCGGCATTAACACATTGGCAGCCCCAACTGGTCACAGACACAATTTCCAATCCAAAACAGGATTATGAGACTGTAACCAAGGGAAACCTAGTACAATAATGTCATGCAGATTATACAGCACCAGAAATTTGCAATTCTCCTGATGATCTGGTTCAACCTTCATTATCACCTGAGTAGAAAACTGGGGTTTATTCTCCGCCAAACGGGTAGAATCAATGCCCAGCAGGGGAATAGACTTCCGCAGGGGTATCATGGGAAACCCACAACGTTTGGCAAAGTCAAAATCCATCAGGTTAATAGCTGCTCCTGAACCAACAAAAGCCTGAGCAGAAAATGTGGACAGGGAGCAAATCAGGGTAACAGTCAACAGAAATTTAGTCTGAACACTACCCAAGACAACTGAGCGTGCAAAACGTCTTCCCCGCTTAGGGCAGACTGAAATAGCATGAGGCATCACCACAGTAGAAACATAACCCATTGCGCTTTTGAAACTCATGACGCTGTGCCCCAGAAGTCACTCTATCACACTGCATGGGCTCAGAAGCAGGCTCACAAGGCAACACTATCTCACGCATACCTCTGCGCTCACGCAAACGTCTGGCAATTTGAATAGCCAATGACATAGAATCATTGAGACCAGAGGGAGCAGGGAATCCCACCATAACATCCTTTACATTCTCTGACAACCCTTCCGAAAAAGGGCTGCCAAAGCATCATCATTCCATTTGGTCAGGACTGCCCACTTTTGGAATTTCTGACAGTACAACTCAGCATCTTCAAGACCCTGATTTAATGCCAACAAGGTTTTTTCAGCTTGATCAGTGACATTAGGTTCATCGTACAATAACCCCAGAGCCAGAAAAAATGCATCAATATCATTCAAAACAGGATCCCCAGGTGTCAGGGAAAAAGCCCAATCCTGAGGATCGCCGCGCAGGAGAGAGATGACAATTTGAACCTGCTGTGCTGCGTTACCTGAGGACTTAGGCTTTAAGGCAAAAAACAACTTACAGTTACTTTTGAAATTCAGAAATTTAGCCCGATCCCCCAAAAACAAATCTGGCATGGGAATCCTAGGTTCCACAACCGGCACAGCAAGATAGGTAGCAATACTCCGAACCTCAGTGGCAAGCTGATCCACACGGCCAGACAACTGTGCAAACTCCATTGAGAGGAAAAAAAAAATCCTCCTCAGCACCCAGAGAAAAAGAGGGAAAAAATGCAACAGACAGAAAAAAAAAAATCTGACAACTTTTTTCTTTCCACACTATTTTTCCCTTCTGTGAGTACCATATAATTTTCAGTTATGGTCGGTGATACTGTTATGTTTAGGTAGCTGAGGACAGCAGGGCAGCCGAACACCTGAGAAATGTCACGACGTATAACAGATATATTCAAAGATAGCAACCTATATCTAATGTGACATCATTCTAAATTTCATATAATAGAGAAAATCAACATGTATACATAGTATCTGCCAGCAATGTCTTACCTGACATAATATCCTATGTATTGTGGGTCAATACTGTGTACGTGTCACGCTGTCTCTGGATAGAGGTGGACCGGGGTCTATGCTGACCCTGAACTGGGGTCCTGACTAGTCCCTCTACCTGGAGGTACTGTTAATGGTACAGAGGTCCAGGCCGCCAGCGTAACCCTGTCTCCTGTAGATCCCTGACCACTGTAATCTAGTCCTGAGAAGGACCCTGATTACCACCACAGGGAATGGGCAGGTCACAGCTTACACACAGTCTAAGACAAACGAGACAGACAAGGGGTAAAGAAAACACAGCCTTGCATACAACACTTCCACTACAGAGGAACACAAAAGGTTAAGGAGATAAACAATAAGCGAGGAGAGGAAAAACCACAACAGGCACTCTTAGCTTAAGTCTTCTCAGAAACGATCCGCTCTGCTGGTCTGAATGAATGCTTTCACCGGCAACTTCCCCAGCAGACCAGCAGGTATATGAAGGAAGCTAATTAACAAAACATCAATCGCAGCTGGGCGAGGCTGGTCAGCCCAGCACCGAGAGAGAAAGAATTAACTCCCTCAGTGCCGAAAAACACCCAGCACCAGAGACTCAGCTGTGCAATCGCGACGATCTCCGCCGCGACACACCCGTGACAAGATGTTGGTAACTGATGGGTTGCAGATTCCTAAACTAAGGACACAACTAGAGGTAGCCGTGGAGCGTTCCTAAGTTGATCCTAGACGCCTCGTCACAGCCTGAGAGATAACTACACCTAAAGGCAGAAAGATGAAAGCTATCTGCCCCGGAGCAGATCCCCAAAGAAAATAGGAAGCCCCCAAACATATAATGGCGGTTAGACAAGATGAAAATACAAACATAGACAGAAAATAGACTGAGCAAATGCTGGGGCCACAAGCTGACTAAATAGGATAGGACAGGAGAGATTACTTTCTGCAACCCAGAAAACCCTACAAAAATCCAACAATTCTGATTACAAAAATACTGAGATCACACGATCTCGCCACCCACTAAATCAGATCTCAGTGTGAACAAAAACCAAGCCGCAGCCGCTGAAAAAACAGGAAAAAGCAAATGAGCAAATAACAGGCTGCAGATAAACTGTGAGGAGCTCAGGCCCCAGGAGGGGACCTGGATGACCTCCACAAAAGTGCAGAAAACAATGCAAAAAGCAAGCACAAAAACAAAAGCAAAAAATATCTTATCTGAAAGCAGGAGATGCAGGCAGGACTCCAGCAAACTTCCAAATGAACCAGGAACCACAATTGAGACAAGAACAATTGATCACCGGCAACCATCATGGGAGGGAACCTCCCTTATATCAGACCAGTCAGAGATCCCAGATTGCCACTCCTCGCTGAAAGGTTCAGTACTGTCTGTAACCACCAGAGGGAGTCTCTGCTCAGAAACCATCTCTAACACATTCATAACAATATATATGTGTCTGAATGACATATATATACAGTACATATGTATTCTATGTGTATATATGTACATATCAGTGTGATTTTATTGTACAGCGCAATGAATTGCCGGCTTTTAAATAACTGATCCGTCAAAAACTGGAAGCAATGGATAAAAAAACTGATGCGACATTCGTTTTGTTGACCGATCCAACGTTGGATCCGTCGAAAAAAACGGATTAGTCCCATCAGTTTTTCCACAATCTGTGACGTCTCCGTCAATCCATCTAAACGATGGATTGTGACTGATGGCAAAAAACGGATGTGTGAAAGAGGCCTAAGACATCTCCTCCATGCGCCCAATCACTGGCTATGTTACTCACTGCTTCGGCAGCTCATTAGATGTAGGAATTACACGTTTGTTAGGACTGACCAGAAAATACAGAGACTGGCGGGGACCCAAGCACCAATGGTATTTTTATTATTTTAAAACATTCTGCTTTTATCCCTGACATTTACTAATAAAACCTATATATTTAGGCCACAGACAAGAAGCAGTTTCTTCCTCGGAGTCGGCAGCTGAATACGTTTCTCATAGACTCATCTTCCATAACGCTAATTCTCATCTCATTTACCAACACTGGAATCAGCATTAGCAATACTGCAGGAGATATTCATTACACGTGACATGAGAAATAACTACTTCATGATGAGGACGACATCTTCATCTTTTACTACGGCTGTAGAAACATATTTGGCCAGAGTCTGTCACTGACTCCATCCCCACCGGCGTCTATATGAAGGTTTCCCGTCTTCCCCGCACTGTAATCTTCTATCACGTTAGATCTCGGGTCTGATTCACACACAGAAGTTTGAGACTTTTATAAAAGCTTTTTTTGTAAGAACATCAAGACAGGAGTTATGTAATGCCAATGTCTCCATGTAGGCTTCCATATATTACACGAAAAACACCAGAAAGCCAGGAAAATATTCCAAAAATAATTATAGTGAAGTGTTGAGGCACCAAATGTAAAGTTTTTACCCAGTGTATGGACACATTGACCCAATGTTACAACCTCCACTGTAATAAATCTTCAGAGTGGTGCATAGACGTAAGACTATTTATAATCAAGACAATGGAATGGAGAAAGTCAGCACTCACCCCTTTTAGAAGATATTTCAGTCCTTTTTAATTTTCATTTGATTCAGGACAATGACAAAAAGTGCAACAGTGCTAGCAGCGTGGCGGCAGGTGCAGTGATTTCCAAAGAAAAGACATGACGGACAACGAATGTTTCAGACTTAACTTGCGCTTCTACTGGTGTATGTTCCACTGGTCTATGAACATGATCCAGTAGAAGGACTGAAGTATCTTCTAAGAGGGGCGAGTGCTGACTTTCTCCATTCTGTCATCTTGATTACAAAAATAATATTGAGGATGGTGGTACTGTGGGAATATTATACTGTGTGTGGGGGCCAAAAAAGGGGCCCCGTACTATGAGAGTAATACATGTTTCCTTGAAAAGGATGTTGAAAAGAAACAAAACCATTGTGATTCTTAAAAGGAGGCAACACAAAAGCACCCTAAATATAACATTTTTGTAACAACCCCAGAATTTGTAAATCTTCAGCGAGCACTAAAATACTCGGGTGCTCGTTGCTCAGGTCGAGCAAATTGGAATGCTCGGATACTCGACCCGAGCAATGAGCCCAATAGAAGTCTATGGGAAAACCGAGCATTTTTGCCGCAATCCACCCGGGGGTCATTTTAGGGTCTAGAAACGTCTGAAATCGATGGGAAAAGTGCTCAAATGACATGGGAACATCATGAGGAAGACCCCTGGAAGCATTTCTGACTTCTAGGTCACTGCTGTGATCAATCTTGTCAGAGTGTGATGCCACTTTTAGAAGCGTACACTAAAACAAAACCCAAATTGATTTTCCAGGGAAATATGTTAAGGAACATCCTTTCCAGGGTAATAATTTGTATGGAAGGCAGAACAAATAACCCCCCAAAAATTATACCTCCACCACTTTTGCTATGTTCACACGTAGCATTTTTGATGTTTTTCAACTTTAGCATTGCTTTCAACCAATACAAATGCATTCACTGGGAAATGTCATTTCAACATTTAACAACCTTAGCTGGCCATGTGGTATGTGACACATCATCAGACACCCTGTTTCATGTATGAAGAAAGGACTCTGAAAGTCACAAAGCCAATTTTTATAGGGGCATCGGGCGGCATTAATATTCTTAAAGGGCCATTATTACACAGTGGATCTCCTACACTGTTATTGCCTATTCAGTGAGTGACTGTGTTAGGGTCTGCGGAACGCACCTAATAGATATTGTAGAGAGGTGCGTTCGCAGCCCGGGGTCCACCATGCAGGCGAAGCCCTCTGCTAGTAAGATGGCGAAAGTAGCGAACTCTGTTATCCCGCAGTCGCTAAAATAAACGCCGTAGCACGCTGTGGCAGTAAGTGTGAACTCTGTTAATCCCCAGAGCAGCTAACGGGAATGCCACAGCGCTATATGGCGATAAGTGCGAACTCACTTAGCTTCAGTGAGCCGCAAAGTAAAACGCTAGGGCGCTGAACCAGCGTTATAAAGCGAACCCTGTTGCATCACAGAGCCGCTGAGAAAAAGACTGTCCTGTTAGACTCACAGGGATACACAGATAACTGCTGTGCGGATAGCAATCCGTGATCATGTAGAAAGCAACGCAATCAAGCAATCTCCTCACCGGAGAAGCCGGTATTCTAGGGGCTTATTTCAGCCAAGCCCTAACCACATGCGTACATGATCACACTGGCGCATAGCACATAATGCAATTGATCCAAGCGCATGGCGGCCCAGCCATGCCACCCTTTTATAGTAACAGCTACAGGACCTGCCAGAAACAAGGACCAATGAGAAACTGTTCCAGAACACCAGTAGTCACAAGACCTTCCTGGCGGACCAATAGGAGCTGCTGCAGTACCTGAGCATGTGACCCCTGATCTCCAATGAGAGATTTCACCCTGGGCATGCTCAGAAGGGGAAAACAAGGACTTTGTCCTAAAGACGTCTGCTCGCCGCTAACCAGTACTGGCCACAATAGCAGAGCCTGGAGAGGCAGCAGTAATCCTCTGCACACTGTTAGACTGGGCGAGACGCTGGGACCGACGTCTAAGCTGAGCAGGATCCACTGCGGACGGAGATGGATGGGGGACCGCAGCGGGACTGGTTCGAGACTCCCCTTGTGCAGCAGCGGGAACTCGAACCCTAACATGGGGCCCCCCTTCTCTGGGCCTCGCTGCGCTCAAAGGCAGCGATGAGCTGCAGAACGTGAACATGCTCGGCAGGCTCCCAAGACCTATCCTCAGGCCCCTCCAGTCCACCAAATAAAACTTTTTGTCCCGTACCACCTTACACCCTACGATGGCGTTCACCTCATGGTCATCCGTAGACGAACCCGATGTCCCGGCAGATGACTCCGGGACATGAGCACGGGTTTCAGGAGGGATACGTGAAAGGTGTCGGAGATACCCAGGCGTGGTGGAAGAGCCAAACGGTATACCACAGGGTTAACCTGCTCGAGGACCTTGAAAGGACCCAAGTAGCGGGGTGCCAACTTAGTGGACTCAACTCGCAGCCTAATGTTACGGGCGGAGAGCCACACTAAGTACCCAGGAACAAATGTTGGAGCAGGGCGCCGATGTGCGTCTGCGGAGGAACTCATCCTCTCCTTGGATGCCTGAATGGGTACAATGTAATGGCTGTTGCATTATGAAACACGTTCACCCTCGTGTTCTAGGGGTGGTGTCTGAAGAGACATTTCCTACATTCTGAATATGAAAAAGGCTTCTCCCCTGTGTGGGTACTCTGGTGGCTATCAAGATTCGATTTCCTGTTAAAACATTTCCCACATTCTGGACATGAAAAAGGCTTCTCCTCTATGTGAATTTTCTGATGTTTTTTAAGATATGCTTTCTGAACAAAACATTTCCCACATTCTGAACATGGAAAAGGCTTCTCCTCTGTGTGGGTTCTTTGATGTCTAACAAAATCTGATTTCTGGTTAAAACATTTCCCACATTCTGAACATGAAAAAGGCTTCTCCCCTGTGTGTGTTCTTTGATGTCTAACAAAATCTGATTTCTGGTTAAAACATTTCCCACACTTAGAACAAGAAAAGCTATTCTTTGCTGTGTGAATTTTTTGATGTTTAAAAAGACGTTTCGAGGGGAAAACTTTTTCCATATTCTGAAACTGAAAATGGCTTATTTGCTTTGTGAGAAGTTTGTTTTTGAAAGCTTATTTTGTGACTTTGATTTTCCTTAATAGTCGGTAATGAATCAGAAGACAGGACCTGTTTCAAAGGATCAGATGACAAATCTTGGTTGTGAAGGGATGATGGTATATCTGGAGTAATAGCAATCGCTTCAGTTGTATCCTGTGGGATCTTTAGAATATCTAATTTAAAAATTGAAGATGTCAGCTGTCCCTCTGATCTGCTGGTACAGTCATCTGCTAAGAATAAAAACAGTTATTAGTTTTGAATAAAATATCCTTACATTTTTTGTTTTTGAACATTTCTACTTAAACTGTCTGTAAAAATATCAAGTTATGCAAAAATATTGAATTATTCACCAAGACAATGACAGTTCTCAGCCTATTAGAAAGCCTCATAGCATGAACTGTTTGTTCATTCTGCCTCCCAAATATGGAATAAAAAGCTACCAATGTTATGTAGGTGAAAATAATAACAACAAAAAACTTCTATTTATCTCACAAAAAACAAATGACCTACTCAGGTCCATCATCTGTCAATGGAAAAACAGAGGTGTCCAAATTATTAGAAGCTCAAAGGCTCTTGAAAAGCAACATGGCTTCCGTAAACCAGTCCAGCAGTATCTGCTCTTCCAAAGTCAAATCTCCCCCTCGCTTCTGAGCCTTGCTGTGTGCCCAAACCACATTTAGCATCCATGTGGCATTACTATAATGAGAAGAACCCACTTAATTTACGGTGTACAACAGGAAATTTGGAGATTAATAATATAAAATCAAATCAACATATAACAATGAATAATTTATATCAAATTATGCACCAAAATTCCTCAAAAAAGGATGGCAGACCATCCGGTAAGATAAAAAGAAACCAAAGGGTATGGTGTGGTGAAGCACCCCAGCAGTATTGAAAGGCAAGAAGAAATACTGACAAGCATATAAGTGTGCACCAACAATTTTTATTAATATACAAATAGCACAGTACAAGTTAAAGTCAAATTGTGTATAATTTTAATGTTGATAAAATAAAATAAAGAGAAACCCAAGATATAAATGTGCTGGTAAAAATTAATTAATGAACTGCTCAAAATATGACCAGGTAAAAAATATATATATACAACCGCCAATGCAATCACCCAGGCAAAATAATAGTATATATAAAAATATATATAAACCTAATTGTGCACCACTGTGACCTAATATTAGTGTAACATAGAATAGTATTGTGCAAACAAAAATCAAGAAAATCACTCAGGTGCTGAGAACATGTGCCAATTAAAACGTGTCCTTGGAAACCAGGAATAAAATAAACAGCCCTGGATTAAACATATACCATGCGGCGCCAAAAGGCAAAATTACCTGGGAGCAGTAAACCAGCACAGAGGATCTCAGAAGACGCGCCCCGACGCGCGTTTCGGTATTAAACCTTCGTCAGGGGGATAAGATATACCGGGATTTCGGACTATATATAACTGCATCAATTAGGAGTCGGGTAAAGACGGCGCATGCGCGTCAGACGCGAACCGGAAGCTACGTCGCATCAGGCGTCACGTGACCACAAACATTGCGGGTCAACCCGGCATGTGGGTGACGTAGAGACGCCGTCGCCACGGACGACCAGCTCACAAAAGACGCGCATGCGCACACCACAGCTCCCAACAGATGGACGAAGTAAACTAAACCAGAGTACTGATCAAATGGACATCCTCAAAAAATGTATAACAAATGATAACGCCTTGGATTAAATATAATGTGACATAAATAAATCATGAACTACACAAGTGAATTAATAAATATACATATCCAAAAAATCAATTTGATATATTGTGCAACAGAATCAATAAATAAATGGTGAATAATAATTATATGCATATATATGAAAAATATATAAAAAATTATATATATATATAAAAAAGTAAAAAAATAATATATACCATTATATAAATCCATACAATAATTAATACCCATACATATAATATCTACACACAATATAAACAAATGTGATGCACAACAATACAACAATAATAATAAATAAGTGTATTATATGAACAAATATATAATATAATTATAAAATAATAAGTGCATAATATACAGTGCATAATTCATGGATATATTAAACGTGATAAAAAACAGTGACAATAATCAATGAAAAATATGATGATTAACATAAAAAATAAATACTAAATAAAAATATGATAATTGAAGATGTCTTCGAGAATACTTCGTACAGTCAGAGTGTACACAATTTCACAATCCATGATAACTAGAAAAATAAAAGAAGAACATTAAAATATTTATAAAAAAGATATAAAAGAGAGACTCTCATTAAGACCTTTAGGGGACACCGTGTCAAGGGTCCAAATCCATTTAGACTCAAGTTGGGCAAGGCGTTTGCTGACGTTTCCTCCCCTAATGTTATCAGGTAATTTGTCAATCCCCAAGACTTTCAACAATGTTGAATCACAATTATGAAACAATTTAAAATGTCTGGGGATGGTTTTAAGGGAGGAAACGTCTTCAATCTCCTTAGCTGCCCGAATGCCCAACACATGTTCTCTTGTTCTGACCTTCAACTGTCTAGTTGTGAGTCCGACATAAATCAGTGCACAAGGACACGTTGCATAGTAGACGACGGAAGTTGATGTACATGTTATACTATGTTTAATGCTGAATTCACGGGATTGGTCAGAATTATAGAAACTATGTCCTCTTATCACATTGGGGCAAGCCACACATGAACCGCATGGTCTGCATCCATGATTCAACCTGTATGGTATGATAGGGTTGGTTGTGGGTTTATTTACATAGTGGCTTTTAACCAATTTGTCACCTAAATTTGGTGATCTCCTAAAAGTAATTTGTGGTTTATCCCCTATAAACTTAGAAATGATCGGATCAGTCTTTAAAATTTGCCAATGTTTATTCAAACAAGATCTGACACAATCATTCTGCCCATTAAATTGAGTGATAAAGCGAACTACATCTGTATGTGTTGGTTTTTGATTCGTATATAAGGCATTATGACGAGTCAAGTGTTTGGCCCTATTAAACGCTCTTTTGATGGATCTATGGCTGTATCCACGCTCCAAAAATCTATTCTTCAATGCCTCAGCCTGCTTGAAAAAATCACCATCATTTGAACATATACGTCGCAATCTCAAAAACTGTCCTATCGGGATGGAATTGATAAGGGACCTAGGATGTGATGATGACGCATGCACTATCGAATTGACTGCTGTATTTTTCCTGAAAAGATCTGTTTGAAGGCAGTTGTCAGAATCTTTTTTGATTTGAACATCCAAAAACAAAATAGCATGAACATGTTTATTGAAGGTAAAGTGCATGTTAATTGTGTTCGAATTTAACCGGTTAAAGAACTCAGACAATGTTACCACTGTATCTTGCCATATCAAAAAAACATCGTCAATATACCGAACCCACAAATTAACATGTTCAATACCCTCAAAGTCACCAGATAAGAACAGGTCCCTCTCCCAAAATCCAAGGAACAGGTTGGCATACGATGGAGCAAAAGAAGCTCCCATCGCTGTTCCTTGGATTTGAAGGAAGAAGGACCCGCCAAATGTAAAAAATTTTTTGATAAAGCAAATTCGAGCAAATTAATAAAAAACATAATGAATGCTCGTGAGAATGTTGAATGTTGTAAGAAATACATCACAGCAGCCAATCCGTCAGTATGCCTTATATTAGTATAAAGCGATTCAATATCACATGTGACTAAAATAGCATCATGGTCAACATGTAATCCATCAATCTTTTTGAGGAAGTCATTTGTATCTTTCGTATACGAAGGAAGTGCTGTCACAAATGGCTGCAATATTGAGTCAATATATTTATTGACATTTTCCAAGTAGTTATTACAACCGGAAATAATTGGCCTACTAGGAGGATTGCTTTGGCTTTTATGTATTTTTGGCAGCAGATAAAGGGTGGGAATGGTGGGCTCACTGACCTGTAATGCCAAAAATAGATCATTAGTGATCGTCCCTTCATCTCTTGCTTCACGTAAAAATTCTTTAAGTTGTGTTTGAAATTTAGATAAGGGATTAAATGTTAATTTGTTGTAACAATTCACATTCATCAGTTGGCGAAGAGCCTCACCTTCATAAAGTTCTTTGGGCCAAACCACCACATTCCCACCCTTATCTGCTGATTTAAAAACCACATCCTGTATATCCATCAATTTTTTAAGGCCATCTTTCTCTTCCTTATTTAGATTATTGGTACAAGGGTATATTGGAATATTACTCAGCTCATGACTGACAGTTTTAACAAATACATCGATTGCTGGGCATGAAGATAATGGGGGAAATTTATTGGATTTTTTCTTTATTATATTTGGGACCTCACCTTCTCTAGACAATTCATGTTCCCCTGCCAGTTGTTCCAAAATATTCAATGCCTCTTGTTCCGTCTCTGTAGAAAAAAAGTCAAGGTTATTTTTATTGTAAAAAAAACGTTTAAATAAAATTTTTCTGGCAAATAAATGAAGGTCCTTGACTGCAGTGAAACAGTCAAATGATGCTGTTGGACAAAAACTCAATCCTTTAATAAGAATATTAATTTCTGTTGATGAGAATATATGAGAGCTCAAATTAATTACCTTCATTTGACTATTGCCAGAATCCGGAGAAAAATTACGTTTATTTGGAGGAAAGCGAAGATTTCTCTTCCTCTTTGGAGTATATGACGAAGATATAGAGACGGAAGAAGAGGCAATTGAAACATCACTGACAGATGGATGGGAGGTCCTGGATGGAGAGTGTTGATGATTCACAGGTGAGATTCTTTTCCATCTATAGATTTTGCCTGATATGTAGTCATTTTGATCCCTCATTAATTTGTTGGTATGTCTTTTTTGAATATCTTGTACCAATATTTCTACATCCTTATCCAGCATTTCATTACATTGTTTAAATTGATCTGTGGGCATATCATTCTTGGCTTTAACAAAAAGTTCATCCAATTGGCCATCAATTGTCTAGAGAAGGTGAGGTCCCAAATATAATAAAGAAAAAATCCAATAAATTTCCCCCATTATCTTCATGCCAGCAATCGATGTATTTGTTAAAACTGTCAGTCATGAGCTGAGTAATATTCCAATATACCCTTGTACCAATAATCTAAATAAGGAAGAGAAAGATGGCCTTAAAAAATTGATGGATATACAGGATGTGGTTTTTAAATCAGCAGATAAGGGTGGGAATGTGGTGGTTTGGCCCAAAGAACTTTATGAAGGTGAGGCTCTTCGCCAACTGATGAATGTGAATTGTTACAACAAATTAACATTTAATCCCTTATCTAAATTTCAAACACAACTTAAAGAATTTTTACGTGAAGCAAGAGATGAAGGGACGATCACTAATGATCTATTTTTGGCATTACAGGTCAGTGAGCCCACCATTCCCACCCTTTATCTGCTGCCAAAAATACATAAAAGCCAAAGCAATCCTCCTGGTAGGCCAATTATTTCCGGTTGTAATAACTACTTGGAAAATGTCAATAAATATATTGACTCAATATTGCAGCCATTTGTGACAGCACTTCCTTCGTATACGAAAGATACAAATGACTTCCTCAAAAAGATTGATGGATTACATGTTGACCATGATGCTATTTTAGTCACATGTGATATTGAATCGCTTTATACTAATATAAGGCATACTGACGGATTGGCTGCTGTGATGTATTTCTTACAACATTCAACATTCTCACGAGCATTCATTATGTTTTTTATTAATTTGCTCGAATTTGCTTTATCAAAAAAATTTTTTACATTTGGCGGGTCCTTCTTCCTTCAAATCCAAGGAACAGCGATGGGAGCTTCTTTTGCTCCACCGTATGCCAACCTGTTCCTTGGATTTTGGGAGAGGGACCTGTTCTTATCTGGTGATTTTGAGGGTATTGAACATGTTAATTTGTGGGTTCGGTATATTGACGATGTTTTTTTGATATGGCAAGATACAGTGGTAACATTGTCTGAGTTCTTTAACCGGTTAAATTCGAACACAATTAACATGCACTTTACCTTCAATAAACATGTTCATGCTATTGAGTTTTTGGATGTTCAAATCAAAAAAGATTCTGACAACTGCCTTCAAACAGATCTTTTCAGGAAAAATACAGCAGTCAATTCGATAGTGCATGCGTCATCATCACATCCTAGGTCCCTTATCAATTCCATCCCGATAGGACAGTTTTTGAGATTGCGACGTATATGTTCAAATGATGGTGATTTTTTCAAGCAGGCTGAGGCATTGAAGAATAGATTTTTGGAGCGTGGATACAGCCATAGATCCATCAAAAGAGCGTTTAATAGGGCCAAACACTTGACTCGTCATAATGCCTTATATACGAATCAAAAACCAACACATACAGATGTAGTTCGCTTTATCACTCAATTTAATGGGCAGAATGATTGTGTCAGATCTTGTTTGAATAAACATTGGCAAATTTTAAAGACTGATCCGATCATTTCTAAGTTTATAGGGGATAAACCACAAATTACTTTTAGGAGATCACCAAATTTAGGTGACAAATTGGTTAAAAGCCACTATGTAAATAAACCCACAACCAACCCTATCATACCATACAGGTTGAATCATGGATGCAGACCATGCGGTTCATGTGTGGCTTGCCCCAATGTGATAAGAGGACATAGTTTCTATAATTCTGACCAATCCGTGAATTCAGCATTAAACATAGTATAACATGTACATCAACTTCCGTCGTCTACTATGCAACGTGTCCTTGTGCACTGATTTATGTCGGACTCACAACTAGACAGTTGAAGGTCAGAACAAGAGAACATGTGTTGGGCATTCGGGCAGCTAAGGAGATTGAAGACGTTTCCTCCCTTAAAACCATCCCCAGACATTTTAAATTGTTTCATAATTGTGATTCAACATTGTTGAAAGTCTTGGGGATTGACAAATTACCTGATAACATTAGGGGAGGAAACGTCAGCAAACGCCTTGCCCAACTTGAGTCTAAATGGATTTGGACCCTTGACACGGTGTCCCCTAAAGGTCTTAATGAGAGTCTCTCTTTAAAATATTTATAAAAAAGATATAAATGTTCTTTTATTTTTCTAGTTATCATGGATTGTGAAATTGTGTACACTCTGACTGTACGAAGTATTCTCGAAGACATCTTCAATTATCATATTTTTATTTAGTATTTATTTTTTATGTTAATCATCATATTTTTCATTGATTATTGTCACTGTTTTTTATCACGTTTAATATATCCATGAATTATGCACTGTATATTATGCACTTATTATTTTATAATTATATTATATATTTGTTCATATAATACACTTATTTATTATTATTGTTGTATTGTTGTGCATCACATTTGTTTATATTGTGTGTAGATATTATATGTATGGGTATTAATTATTGTATGGATTTATATAATGGTATATATTATTTTTTTACTTTTATATATATATATATATATATATATATATATATATATATATATAATTTTTTATATATTTATATATTTTTCATATATATGCATATAATTATTATTCACCATTTATTTATTGATTCTGTTGCACAATATATCAAATTGATTTTTTGGATATGTATATTTATTAATTCACTTGTGTAGTTCATGATTTATTTATGTCACATTATATTTAATCCAAGGCGTTATCATTTGTTATACATTTTTTGAGGATGTCCATTTGATCAGTACTCTGGTTTAGTTTACTTCGTCCATCTGTTGGGAGCTGTGGTGTGCGCATGCGCGTCTTTTGTGAGCTGGTCGTCCGTGGCGACGGCGTCTCTACGTCACCCACATGCCGGGTTGACCCGGCAATGTTTGTGGTCACGTGATGCCTGATGCGACGTAGCTTCCGGTTCGCGTCTGACGCGCATGCGCCGTCTTTACCCGACTCCTAATTGATGCAAAAGACAAAAAACCTGACTGGCACTTCCAGACTAATGTGAACAAGGTGCAAACCAAAGGGAGCTACCCTCATGTAAAACATCCAAAAAAAGGCTGCACTCAAGCATACTAAAGCATGACAACATAGAATATATGAAATTTTGAATAGCAATATGGCTTTGGAATATAAGGAAAAATTTGAGACGCTTAGTATAAACATTTGGCCAAACATTTTAAAGCTCAACAACCATCGTCAAGGTGGTCTCAATTCTGTTGAGTCCCTAACCTAATGTGAACATACCTCTATTAGGCTGATATCTGAATTTCTGGGCGAATATGCACCTCTGTCAGTAATGCCTGCATATATGGGTAAAGTAGGGAGCCGGTGTAATTAAAATCACCACCTGGTGGGAGCGGAGTGCTCGGTCAGCAAGCTAACATTCAAAAGACAAAAAACCTGACTGGCACTTCCAGACTAATGTGAACTAGGTGCAAACCAAAGGGAGCTACCCTCATGTAAAACATCCAAAAAAAGGCTGCACTGCACTGCACTTTTGGATGTCTAATTGATGCAGTTATATATAGTCCGAAATCCCGGTATATCTTATCCCCCTGACGAAGATTTAATACCGAAACGCGCGTCGGGGCGCGTCTTCTGAGATCCCCTGTGCTGGTTTACTGCTCCCAGGTAATTTTGCCTTTTGGCGCCGCATGGTATATGTTTAATCCAGGGCTGTTTATTTTATTCCTGGTTTCCAAGGACACGTTTTAATTGGCACATGTTCTCAGCAGCTGAGTGATTTTCTTGATTTTTGTTTGCACAATACTATTCTATGTTACACTAATATTAGGTCACAGTGGTGCACAATTAGGTTTATATATATTTTTATATATACTATTATTTTGCCTGGGTGATTGCATTGGCGGTTGTATATATATATTTTTTACCTGGTCATATTTTGAGCAGTTCATTAATTAATTTTTACCAGCACATTTATATCTTGGGTTTCTCTTTATTTTATTAACATTAAAATTATACACAATTTGACTTTAACTTGTACTGTGCTATTTGTATATTAATAAAAATTGTTGGTGCACACTTATATGCTTGTCAGTATTTCTTCTTGCCTTTCAATACTGCTGGGGTGCTTCACCACACCATACCCTTTGGTTTCTTCTTAATTTACGGTGTGTGTGTCTCCTGGAGCACAATCTGGGCACCATGTGTTGGGTAATAAAATGGCAAAAGTGCAATTTTCACTCTCCAATATCCACTGCGTGATAATATCCGGAAAGTGGCAATGGAGTCAAAATATTCCTTATTTCTAAAGATTAATTAATTCGGGGTTATAATTTCCAAAATGGTATCACTTTATTGGGATTTCTACTGCTCTAGTTTTCTGCACTTTTGTCACATTAGGTCTTCTGCACATAGTGTGTCCCATCTCCTCTGGGACCTGCTCCTGTGACGTCTGCTTCTGTCACCAGGAGATGCCTTATTCATTCTGCAGGCAGCGCTGGTAGTGGAGGAGACGTGGGAACAAGAAGATTCAAGAGAATCTTTAAAATAATTTATAAGGTCCACTTGTTTCCTATTATCCTTTGTGAAGAATTCCAAAGTTATCACCACATAAAGTGACACACATCAGATTTAAAAAATGGGGCCTGATTAGGATAAAGGGAAACTCTGTTATTATTGTACAGAAATTTACAATTGGCCTCACAGGACATTTATATTGTCGATCATAAAAGCGAAGTTTGTCCAAAAAGACTGGACCTGGTCTTGTAGGGATCATATAAGACATTCAGCAGCACAGAAAGGAGAGACGGTAGATTCATCCAATAAGATATCAGGGATCTATGAATCCATCAGCATCATTACCCTCCGCTTTCTCTTACAGGCCCATCATAATATTTTTCTGCAAGTGATTTTCTAACTTGTCAGGACATTCTACGTACGCTGTCATTTGGCTTTGTAGGTTACAGATCTGGTCAGGTAAGGGTCAGCGTCTCCTAATCCCAGAGGGTAGGTGGATCCTCCAGGTTGTTACGTCTATAGAAAAGGGCTTTCAATGACCAAAGTAATTTGTGCAGTTTTGGGTGAAGGAGAATGTTGTGGTCTAGAGGTAAAATGGTGATTACACGATTGTGATATGACCGAACTACAAGACCGATAAAGCAGCCACAGCCGGTGACTGAGAAGAATCTGTGACTTCTCTGCATTTAGTGGTCACTACTCACCTGGGTAGTCATATGTAGGAATCTCCTCTTTACACACCTCATCACCCCTCACATATGTCTCTGTAGTATTAATATGGGTCAGATCTTCACCCTGAAACAAATATTGTAAAAGTCACAGACAGATGGAGAAGTCACATCTATGATCAGCTCTAATCCTGCCATCTCCACCATTCTCATTACACAAGTATAAAACATATAATACTGGGGGATAAAACAAGACTGAGCACAAGACCTTCACAGCCGTCTACACATCATAGGGGAGATCTCATGACACCTTCTCTCCATCTACCTGATGATCCTGAGGAGCATTGGGATCTTCTTGTTTACAGTCCTGTGGAAGAAGAGGACGGGGACATTTCTCTGGTGTTGTCCTCTTACTGGATAGATCTGGAGGAAACACATATAGGGACTGAATTCATTCTTTACATACAGATAATTATAGGCCGTGTGTATTTAGTCCTGTCTATTACCTGGTGATGTGAGGGGCTGGGGAACCTCCATCATGACGTCCTTGTACAGATCTTTGTGTCCTTCTAAATACTCCCACTCCTCCATGGAGAAATAGACAGCGACATCCTGACACCTTATAGGAACCTGACACATACGATTATACAGTCATCCCCCGATCTCTTCATAACATTACTGTATAATGTCCCAGCATTCCCAGCAGTGTCACCTCTCCAGTCAGCAGCTCAATCATCTTGTAGGCGAGTTCTAGGATCTTCTGCTCATTGATGTCCTCATGTATCAGTGGGTGAGGTGGAGGCACCGTGATTGGGTTCAGGGGTCTTCCCCATCCCTCAGACACAGGGTCTTGACAGCGCTCACTAGAGGTCTTCTTCACTACTGTGTAATCCTGGTTATGGAGAGACACATTAATAAATCTCACTACAGACATTTCCAGAGTCCTCACCTCTCCAGTTCTGTCCATCTGTTATTCCCATAGATAAGAATGATGTAATGTGACGTCATCAGAATCTCTCACCTCTCCAGTAAGCCGGAAGATGATCTCGAGGGTGAGGTGTAATATCCTCTCCGCCATCTTGTCTCTGTCCATATCCATCTTTGATTGGTAAATCATGAAAATTCTGTTATATAGAGATCTTCACTGAGAGGATCTGATATTGTAGAGACCTGAATGAGAAGATGAGCTGATGTAACATCATAAAACTCCTGTGTAATAATACAATTACTGGAGATAATAAGGGAAACATATGAGGAGATAGAACGTGTAAATGTTGTATTTTCTAGTCTTGTATGGACTAGAACATAAGCTGAATTGCTGACTAAGACATCTCCATGCCCCCAATCACTGACTATGTTACTCACTGCTTCAGCAGCTGATTAGATGTAGGAATTACAGGTCCGTTAGGACTGACCAGAAAATACAGAGACTGGCGGGGACCCAAGCACCAATGGTATTTTTATTATTTTATAACTTTCTGCTGTTATCCCTGACATCTAATAATAAAACCTATATATTTAGGCCACAGACAAGAAGCAGTTTCTTCCTCGGAGTTGGCAGCTGAATACGTTTCTCATATACTCATCTTCCATAACGCTAATTCTCGTCTCATTTACTGACACTGGAATCGGCATTAGCAATACTGCAGGAGATATTCATTACACGTGACATGAGAAATAACTACTTCATGATGAGGACGACATCTTCATCTTCTACTACGGCTCTAGAGACATATTAGTCCAGAGTCGTCACTGACTCCATCCCCACCGGCGTCTATATGAATGTTTCCCGTCTTCTCTGCACTGTAATCTTCTATCACGTTAGATCTCAGGTCTGATTCACACACAGAAGTTTGAGGCTTTTATAAAAGTTTTTTGTAAGAACATCAAGACAGGAGATATTTGATGCCAATATTTCCTTGTAGACATATATTACATGAAAAACACCAAAAAAACACAGGTGTGAAAATATTCCAAAAGCAATTATAGTGAAGTGTTGAGGCACCAAATAGAAAGTTTTTACCCAGTGTATGGACACATTGACCCAATGTTACAACCTCCACTGTAATAAATCTTCAGAGTGGTGCATAGACGTAAGACTATTTATAATCAAGACAACGGAATGGAGAAAGTCAGCACTCACCCCTTTTAGAAGATATTTCAGTCCTTTTTAATTTTCATTTGATTCAGGACAATGACAAAAAGTGCAACAGTGCTAGCAGCGTGACGGCAGGTGCAGTGATTTCCAAAGAAAAGACATGACGGACAACGAATGTTTCGAACTTAATTTGCGCTTCTACTGGTCCATGTTCCACTGGTCTATGAACATGGACCAGTAGAAGGGCGGAAGTATCTTCTAAGAGGGGCGAGTGCTGACTTTCTCCATTCCATTATCTTGATTACAAAAATAATATTGAGGGTGGTGGTACTGTGGGAACATTATACTGTGTGTGGGGGCCAAAAAAGGGGCCCCGTGCTATGAGAGTAATGTATGTTTCCTTGAAAAGGAAGTTGAAAAGAAACAAAACCATTGTGATTCTTATAAGGAGGCAACACAAAAGCACCCTAAATACACTGCTCAAAAAATAAAGGGAACACTTAAACAACAGAATATAACTCCAAGTAAATCAAACTTCTGTGGAATCAAACTGTCCACTTAGGAAGCAACACTGATTGACAATCAATTTCACATGCTGTTGTGCAAATGGAATAGACAACAGATGGAAATTATTGGCAATTATCAAGACACCCTCAATAAAGGAGTGGTTCTGCAGGTGGGGACCACAGACCATAGCTCAGTACCTATCCTTTCTGGCTGATGTTTTGGTCACTTTTGAATGTTGGTTGTGCTTTCACACTTGTGGTAGCATGAGACGGACTCTACAACCCACACAAGTGGCTCAGGTAGTGCAGCTAATCCAGGATGGCACATCAATGCGAGCTGTGGCAAGAAGGTTTGCTGTGTCTGTCAGCGTAGTGTCCAGAAGCTGGAGGCGCTACCAGGAGACAGGCCAGTACACCAGGAGACGTGGAGGGGGCTGTAGGAGGGAAACAACGCAGCAGCAGGACCGCTACCTCCACCTTTGAGCAAGGAGGAACAGGAGGAGCACTGCCAGAGCTCTGCAAAATGACCTCAGCAGGCCACAAATGTGCATGTGTCTGCACAAATGGTTAGAAACCGACTCCATGAGGATGGTCTGAGTGCCCGATGTCCACAGATAGGGGTTGTACTCACAGCCCAACACAGTGCAGGACGCTTGGCATTTGCCACAGAACACCTGGATTGGCAAATTCGCCACTGGCGCCCTGTGGTCTTCACAGATGAAAGCAGGTTCACACTGAGCACATGTGACAGAGTCTGGAGACGCCATGGAGAGTGATCTGCTGCCTGCAACATCCTTCAGCATGACCGGTTTGGCAGTGGGTCAGTAATGGTGTGGGGTGGCATTTCTTTGGAGGACCGCACAGCCCTTCATGTGCTTGCCAGATGTAGCCTGACTGCCATTAGGTACCGAGATGAGATCCTCAGACCCCTTGTGAGACCATATGCTGGTGCGGATGGCCCTGGGTTCCTCCTAATACAGGACAATGCCAGACCTCATGTGGCTGGAGTGTGTCAGCAGTTCCTGCAAGATGAAGGCATTGAGGCTATGGACTGGCCTGCCAGTTCCCCAGACCTGAATCTGATTGAGCACATCTGGGTCATGTCTCGCTCCATCCACCAACGTCACATTGCACCAAAGACTGTCCAGGAGTTGCTGGATGCTTTATCCAGGTCTAGGAGAAGATCCCTCAGGAGACCATCCGCCGCCTCATCAGGAGCATGCCCAGGCGTTGTAGGGAGGTCATACAGGCATGTGGAGGTCACACACACTACTGAGCATCATTTTGAGTTGTTTTAAGGATATTACATTCCACTTTAATTTTGTGGGTGACACCAAATCCAGGCCTCCATTGGTTAATAAATTTGATTTCCATTTTTTATTTTTGTGTGATTTTGTTGTCAGCACATTCAACTTTGTACAGAACAAAGTATTCAAAGAGAATATTTAATTCATTCAGATCTAGAATGTGTTATTTGAGTGTTCCCTTTATTTTTTTGAGCAGTGTATAACATTTTTATAACAACCCCACAATTTGTAAATCTTCAGGGTAAATTGCTATCTAAAAGTGATGAGCGAGCACTAAAATGCTCTGGTGCTCGTGTCGAGCAAATTGGAATGCTCGGGTACTCGATCTGAGCAATGAGCCCAATGGGAAAACCAAGCATTTTTGCCGCGATCCCCCCCGGGGGTCCTTTTAGGGTCTAAAAACGTCTGAAATCATTGGTAACAGTGCTCAAATGACATGGGAACATCATGGGGAAGACTCCTGGAAGCATTTCTGACTCCTAGGTCACTGCTGTGACCAATGTTGTCAGAGTGTGACGCCACTTTTACAGGCGCACACTAAAACATACAAAAACAAAACCAAAATGGATTTTCAAGGGAAATATGTTAAGGAACTTCCTTTCCAGGGTAATTATTTGTATGTAAGGCAAAAGAAGTAACCCCAAAAAATTTAAAAAAATTACCTCCACCACTTGGGCTATGCTCACACGTAGCATTTTTGATGCGTTTTTCAACTTTAGCATTGCTTTCAACCAATACAAATGCATTCACTGGGAAATGTCATTTTAACATTTAACAACCTTATCTGGCCATGTGGTGTGTGACATCATCAGACACATCCTGTTTCATTTGTGAAGGAGGGACTCTGAAAAATCACAAAGTCAATTTTTATAGGGCCATCAGGCTACATTAATATTCTTAAAGGGCCATTATTAAGCAGTAGATCTCTTATACTGTTATTGCCTATGCAGCGAGTGGCTGGGCTGCCAAAAATTAGGACGCACCCCAATATCCCTTTGATGAGACGTACAGGAGGGCCTCCTGAAAAATCGTTCTCATTATAAGAAACTGTTTCTCCCATGCTGTTAGCCTATGCATTGAATGAAAGGCCTGCCCTGCAGCAAAGTATCACGCACCCCATTAAGACTTTTAACCCAGGTACTGGATGGACACATGAAACCAAACATCCCATTAAGCTTTATTTGGTACTGCTATACTGTTTGCCTATGCAATGAATGCAAGGTCTGCCCAGCCCCAACGTTACACGCACCCCAATAACCCTTTGAAGCCACGTAGTGGATGGCCACATTAAACTATACTTCCCATTAAGCTTTATTTGGTACTGCCATACTGAATGCAAGGCCTGCCCTGTCGCAAAGTTACATGCACCCCAATAACACTTTTAACCAACATACTGGATGGCCACCTGAAAACATTGTTCCTATTAATTTGGTACTCCCATGTTGTTTGGAACCTGCAAAGGAGAATGTCAGTGTTGAGGATAAAGACCCGGCATTGGAGAATGTCAGTGTGCAGTCTGGAAAACCTGCTTTGGAGAATTTCAGTGTTGAGGCTGAAGAAACTGCAGTGGAGCATTTCATTGTTTAGGCTGAAGAACCTGCATTGTTGAATGTCAGTGTTGAGGCTGAAGGACCAGCAGTGGAGAATTTCAATGTTGAGGCTGAAGAACCTGCATTGGTGAATTGCAGTGGTGAGGCTGAAGACCCTGCATTGTAGCATTGCAGTGTTGAAGATTAACAACCAACAAAGTACACATTATTAGGAAGTGGGTCTCCCATACTTTTTACCTATGCAGTGAATGCAAGGCCTGCCCCAAATTTGGACGCACTCAAATACCACTTTGAAGACACATGGAGGAAGTCCTAAAAATCTGTTTCCCTTACAAAGGAGCGGGTCTCCTATACTTGTAATGCCCATACAGTAAGTGTATGGGATGACAAAGAATTCCCCCTGTGTCAACATTTTGGTTACAAACACCCTTGAAAACACTAACGTGGCTGTTGCATCATGGAACACGGTCACCCTGGTGATCTAGTGATGGTGTAGGAAGAGATGTAGAGGATGACCTCAGAAAAAGGTCTTCCCAGTTGAAAGGAGCGGGTCTCCTATACTTGTAATCCCCATACACTAGATGTATGGGCTGACAAACACTTTCCCCTGGTGGGCTACACATTAACCTACTGTGTAAATATTTTTAATGAAAAAAGTGTCACGGGGCAGTAGAGGGAAAACAGGATGAGGAACCTGGGCCCCTGAACTGCCCCTCAGCCTATGGGGGTGCCCTGTTTTTCCTTAACTTTGGGGGTACCCTTGAAGGTAGGGAGGCCCAAGTCACCGACCTGTCCCTAGCTCCTGTTTAGCTCTAAGCTAAACCACCCAACCCCTCCCCAGGAGGTGAGACAGGAAATAAAGTGAACTGCACCAATATACTAAAAGAAAAGACAGACACCTATGGGACAAGGCAACTAAAAAACAAAACTTAGCTTTTTCTGCTGCAATGCACTGCACAGCAGAGTAAGGCACCAGATCAAGGTAATAGCTGAAGTACCACTGCACTCAGCAAGCTCCTGACTCCAGCTTGGTTGGTCTCCAAAAAGGAAGTGTATCACCACAGTCAGCTGACGTGTCAGGTAACCTTTTAAAGGATGGTGGGAGTAGTCACCACCTGCACCAGCCAACTCAGCAGCAATGTAATTACACCAGCGGCCACTGGGGGAAAAGACTGACATTAACCCCCGATGGCCTGAAAGGAAAAAAGTTTAAATATGAAAAGCAAAATCTGCCTCAGATCTAAAAATGGATGGTGACAGTAGGGCATCAAAAACACCCTTTTACACAATAAGTTGGCTGTTGCATCACGGACCACGGTCACCATATGACCTAGTGGTGGTGGATGATGATGACGAGAAGGATAACACACCAAACAGCCAAAGTCAGGAAGCGTATACCCATGTGTGGGTGTGAAGAGGTGCATGGTAATACACCTCCCAAAAAAAGACACAGTATTGGAGGTTATGTTTCACTGTTATTTGGTGGTATAGAGATGTCTGCCCCAATCCAGCCCTTGTTCATTTTTATAAGATTCTGCCTGTCAGCATTTTCAGTTGACAGGCGGATGTGCTTATCGGTTATAATTCCATCAGTGGCTTTAAAAACCCGCTCTAACAAAACCCTAGCGGCAGAGCAGGCCAGGACCTGGTTGTCCAACGAACTCTGACCTCTGCCGTCAAGTGTTTTCAGATGGGAATTGTTTTTAATAATTCCGCAACAACGGCCCTCTGGTAGTGCAATATTTTAGTACACCTATCTCCCTCTGGAAGAAGAAATTGAAAGTTCTCCTTGTAGCGTGGGTCTAGAAGTGTCACCAACCAGTAATTAGTGTCAGCACTAATTTTGATAATGCGAGGGTCACGGAATAGGCAGAGCAAGATAAAGTCTGCCATGCATGCCAGACTGCTAACTGGCAACACTTCTGTGTCCTCACCAACAGGATGACTGACTATGCCGTCCTCCCTGTCCTTAGGCCATCCAGGCTGAACAGACGGTATGATAGTTGTGCTTGTAGTACCATCTATAGCGCAGGAAAATAGCTTCTGTTCTTCCTCCTCCTCCTCATTGTCAACCAATCCACGTTGGGATGACATGAGGCTAGGCTGTGTATAACCACCCAGTGTGGTTCCTTGCTCCATCTCATTGTACACCGCCTGCAATGCATCCTCTTTCCTTGTGAGCAGAGAGCTTTTCAGATGCTTTCAAAGAGCTTTTAATTATGGCGTCATTGCCACACACCATCTTGCTGGACTCCTTAAAGTTTTGTTGGATGGTACATATTTCCGACATACATGCCCACTCCTGAGGTCTTATGTGTGGAGTCTGAACTGAATACCGACGACTTTGTTGATGCTGGTAGTCAACAACTGCCCTCTTCTGCTCACAAATCCTTTCCAGAATATGCAGTGTAGCATGCCAATGCGTGGGGACATCACACACCAGTCAGTGAGCCGAAAGCTGCAAACGCTGCTGAAGCATGGCAAGGGCGGCTGAAGCTGTAGCTGACTTTCTAAAATGGGCACACAGGCGGCGTAATTTGACAAGTAGATCCAGCAGCTCCGGGTATGTTTTGAGAAACTGCTGAACCATGAGGTTAAGCACATGGGCCAGGCATGGTACGCGTGTGAGCTCGACTCGTCTCAGAATCGCCACCAGGTTCCGGCCATTGTCACACATGACCATGCTTGGCTGTAGGTTCAGCGTTGTCAGCCACAGATCTGGTTGCTCTTTGAGAGCTGTCCACAACTCTTTAGCATTTTGCGGTTTGTATCCTTAGCATATTAGCTTCAGCACAGCCTCTTGCTGCTTGGCTGAGGCAGTGCTGCAGTGCTTCCAGCTTGTGACTGATGTGGTAATTTCGGAGATGCAGGCTGAAGAGGAGGATGAGGTGCAGGAGCTGTAGACTGTGGGGGCAACCCTGATTGACCTAGAGCCCGCAATCCTCGGTGTTGGGAGGACGTGTTCCATCCCAAGGTCCGACTGGGACCCGGCTTTCACCATATTCACCCAGTGTGCCGTCAACGAGATGTACCGTCCCTGTGCACAAGTAGTTGTCCATGTGTCTGTGGTAAGGTGTACTTTCCCAGTAATTGCAATGTTGAGAGCACGGGTAACGTGGGACACATGCTTATGTAATGCCGGGACGGCACATCGGGAGAAATAGTGGTGGCTGGGCACCGAGTACCTTGTGATGGCTGCCATCAGGTTGTGGAAAGCTTCCGTCTCCACGAGCGTAAAAGGCAACTGTTGTGAACACTCTGGATCTGAGTTTGGGCTCCCTCTGGTGACTGCTGATAGTAATGAAGCTGCTTTGGCTAACAGAAGTCCATCACCTGGGGGCGATGAGTGGCAATCAAGTGTAACTGACTGGGGAGATATAAAAATATATAGAGTTGAGAGTCCTCAGTGGTTGATACCTTTTAATGGCTAACTGAAAAGATGGTAACAAATTGCAAGCTTTCGAGACTACTCAGGTCTCTTCATCAGGCTAGACTAATACAAAATCTGAAGAATCACATATTTATACACAACACAGCACAGAAATAACGCAATAGGTAAGACAAGTGACGTGAAGCAGAATAGTCATTATGGTAGAGGGATGAACATAAATATTGGAACAGTTCATAGATAAGGAGTGTGAAAGTTTTATTGCCCTCTGATTGGGGTCTGGTAATGTTTTGTGATGCTCTCACAGGGTCTTTGTAGTAAATTCCTTAATTGATGTAAAACGTCATAAATCCATTAAGAGTGTCAAAGGTCACCATCAATTTGTATTCGCAAACTCTTCTGTGTCTCTGAGATGTGAAACTACCTTTCAGTACAAGTAATTTAATGTCCAACATGCTATGGATGGGATGATGGGAGTTGGGGATCTTTATCTTGTCCGTGGTCATTATAAATGGACAGGTTTTGCATTTCTTCTGGTTGCAAGGAAAGGTTCCTGCAGCTGTTGGGGAGGACAAGGAACTTCTGACAATGATGCTTCTTAGATTTGGGGGCTGCTTAAAACACAGTAGTGGGGGTCTGGATATATTGATTGTAATCAGGCATCTTTTTGTAGCAAAGGTTGTAGATTCCGGACGGAGTCTGAGCAACAGCTAAAGACGTTCCATGAACAGTTCAATCAATTTCATCCCACCATCAATTTAACACTCAACTACTCCAGCACTTGAATTAACTTTTTGGACACCATCATTAAGCTAAAGGACAATGAAATAGAGACATCCCTGTATCAGAAGCCAAATCGACCATCCAACATACCTTAAATGGGACAGTTTCCATCCAAAACACATAAAAAAACTCTATTGTCTACAGCCAAGCCATCAGATACAACCGTATATGTTCCAACCCCATGGATAGAGATGAACAACTTGGTCGCCTTAGAAAGACCTTTTTAAATCAGGGCTACCATCCAAGAACAATTGAAAACCAAATTACAAGAGCAACCAGGATATCAAGGAATCACCTGCTACATTACAAAACTAAAGAAGAAAATAACCGGGTGCCTCTAGTGGTCACCTACAATCCAAATCTGGAGGTGCTAAGGGGAGCTGCACGGAAACTACAACCTTTACTACAAAAAGATGCCCGATTACAATCCATATTTCTAGACCCCCCACTACTGTTTTTAGGCAGCCCCCAAATCTAAGAAGCATCATTGTCAGAAGTTCCCTGTCCTCCCCAACAGCTGCAGGAACCTTTCCTTGCATTTCTTCTGGTTGCAAAACCTGTCAATTTATAATGTCCACGGACAAGATAAAGATCCCCAACTCCCATCAGGACTACAAGATACCAGGCACTTTCAGCTGCATCACATCTAATGTGGTGTACCTAATTATATGTACTAAACGTCTAACTGGGGGTCTGTATGTGGGAGAGACCGGGCAAAAACTGAGAACAAGGATGAATTCTCATCGCCACACAATAAGAGAAAAAAGAATGGATCTACCTGTGGCAAAACATTTTTGTTCTCCTGGTCATAGCATGTTGGACATGAAATTACTTGTACTGAAAGGTAGTTTCACATCTCAGAGACACAGAAGAGTTTGCGAATACAAATTGATGGTGACCTTTGACACTCTTAATGCTGGAATGAACCTGTCACATGGATTTATGACGTTTTACATCAATTAAGGAATTTACTACAAAGACCCTGTGAGAGCATCACAAAACATTACCAGACCCCAATCAGAGGGCAATAAAACTTTCACACTCCTTATCTATGAAATGTTCCAATATTTGTGTTCATCCCTCTGCCATAATGACTATTCTGCTTCACGTCACTTGTCTTACCTATTGCATTATTTCTGTGCTGTGTTGTGTATAAATGTGATTCTTCAGATTTTGTATTAGTCTAGCCTGATGAAGAGACCTGAGTAGTCTCGATAGCTTGCAATTTGTTACCATCTTTTCAGTTAGCCATTAAAAGGTATCAACCACTGAGGACTCTCAACTCTAAATATTTTCTATCTACTGGCTAACACGGTACAAAGATATACATCTTTATTGCGGAGATATAAGTGAGCTACCTTCCCATGATCCTCGCTGGTGATTGTTTCTTCCTGGTCCCTTTTGGAAGTCAGCTTGCTTCCTGCTCCGTCCTGCAATTTTCAGATAAGTTATTTGCTGCTTATTTCTATGGCATTTGTTTTTGTCTATATCAGTTTTCGGCCCTTCTGAAGTTTGTACAGCAGGCTTCCCCAGCGGGGGCCTGCGCTGGACTCTGTTTCTCTTTTACCACTGTTTATGTATTTTCTTTTCCCTGTTATTTCAGTATCTGCTAATTTGCTACCAGGTCACACTCCGGGGCAGTTAGCTTTCCCCTTTCTCTCTTTAGGCTTAGTTAACTCTCCGGCTGTGACGAGGCATCTAGGGCACCGTAGGTACGTCCCACGGCTGCATCTAGTTGTGAGGTCAGTTCAGGGTCTGCAATCCGCTAGTTACCAACCTCTGTGAGTGTCTGGTTGCCTTGGCTATTTTGGCTACTGTCCTCCTCGGCTCCGAAATCATAACAGAATCACCGGCCTGACTGTAAATTTAAGGGTACTCAAAAGAAGAGTAAAAAAAGAAAAAGTTTCAGAATTTTTTTTTTCTTTCCTCTTTTTCTCTGGGGGCCATAGGAGGACTTTTTCTTCAATGGAAATTAAGCAGTTGTCTGATCGTGTTGAGCAGCTTGCTGCTGCAGTCCAGAATATTTTCCATCTCGCTCAGTTGTCTACTGCAAAACCTAAGATCCCTATTCCTGATTTGTTTTTGGGGATTGGTCTAAATTTTTGAATTTTAAGAATAACTGTAAATTTTTTTTTGCCTTGAAACCCAATTCCTAAGGGGACTCTGTACAGCAAGTTAAAATTGTCATCTCCCTGTTGCGTGGCGACCTTCAGGACTTGGCCTTTTCCCTGACACCTGGGATCCTGTTTTGTCTAATGTTGATGCGTTTTTTCAGGCTCTTTGGTTGTTGTATGATGAACCTAATGTTATTGATCAAGCTGAGAAAACCTTGTTGGCATTGAACCAGGGTCAGGAAGCGGCAGAGTTATATTGTCAGAAATTCCAAAAGTGGGCAGTCCTTACTAAATCGAACGATGCCCTAGCGGCTCTTTTTCGGAAGGGTCTGGCAGAAAACGTAAAAGATGTTATGGTGGGATTTCCTGTCCCCTCTGGTCTCAACGACTATGTAATTAGCCATTCAAATTGACAGACGTTTACGTGAACTTAGAATTATGCGAGAGGTGGTGATACCTTTCGAACAAACCTCTGAGCCCATGCAGTGTAATGGAGTTGTTTCTGAGGCTCAGCGTCGAAAATTTCAAAAGCGTAATAAGTTGTGCTTCTATTGTGGGGATGCTTCTCATACTATTTCCGTCTGCCCTAGGCGGGGGAAGATGTTTTGCGCGCTCATTTGTTTTGGGCAATGTACAGTCTAAATTTCTTTTGACTGTTACCTTGATCTGCTCCTTATCCACATTTTCTGCTCAGGCTTTTGTTGATTCAGGAGCAGCCCTGAACCTGATGGATTTTGACGTTGCCAAACGTTGTGGGTTTCCCATGGTACCCCTGCGGACTCCTATTCCTTTGCTGGGCATTGATTCTACCCCTTTGGTGGAGAATAAACCCCAGTTTTGGACCCATGTGATAATGCGGGTAGCCCCGGATCACCAAGAGAATTGTAAATTTTTGGTGTTACATAATATACATGACATTATTGTACTGGGTTTTCTTTGGTTGCAGACCCATAATCCTGTTTTGGATTGGAAGTCTGTGTCTGTGGTCAGTTGGGGTTGTTAATGTGTTCACGGTGACACTCCTGTTTTCTACCTCTCCCCAGTCAGACTATTTGGCTGATTTTTCTGATGTGTTTAGTGAGAGTAAGTCTGCGTCCTTGCCTCCCCACAGGAATTATGATTGCGCGATTGAGTTTGTGCCCGGTTGTAAATTTCGCAAGGGTCGGCTCTTCAATTTGTCTGTACCTGAGCATGATGCTATGCGATCTTATATCAAAGAGTCATTGGAGAAGGGTCATATTAGACCGTCCTCTTCAACATTGGGTGTCGTTTTTTTCTTTGTGGCCAAAAAGAATGGTTCGTTGAGGCCATGTATTGACTAACGTCTCCTTAATAAGATCACTGTTAAATATCAGTATCCGTTACCCCTGATTTCCGATTTATTCTCCAGAGTGAAAGGTGCTAGTTGGTTTACCAAGCTTGACCTTAGGGGGGGCGTATAATCTTATTTGCATTAAGCATGGTGATGAATGGAAGACGGCGTTTAATACCCGAGGAACATTTTGAGTACCTAGTGATGCCCTTTGTTCTCTCTAATGCCCCTTCCGTCTTCCAGTCTTTCATGAACGATATTTTCTGGGATTTTGTGGATACGTTTCTGATAGTTTATTTGGATGATATTTTGATTTTTTTCCAATGACTGGGATTCTCATGTGGAACATGTTCGGATGGTCTTCCGGATTTTGAGAGAAAATGCTTTGAATGCTAAGGGATCAAAATGTCTCTTTGGCGTACAGAAGGTTTCGTTTTTGGGATTCATTTTGTCTCCGTCTGCTATTGAAATGGACCTGTCAAGGTTCAGGCCATTTGTTATTGGGTTCAGCCCACTTCCTTGAAGGCTCTTCAGAGATTTTTGGGTTTTGCTAATATTTACAGTAAATTTATAGGTAATTTCTCTGGAGTTGTGAAACCACTGACTGATTTGACCGAAAAGGGTTTCGATGTAGTGAACTGGTCTCCAGAGGCAGTTTCGGCGTTTCAGGAGCCTAAGCGGAGATTCACTTCTGCTCCTGTTCTACGGCAACCTGATGTCTGTCTACCATTTCAGGTGGAGATAGAGCTTCTGAGATTGGTGCAGGAGCCATTTTCTCCCAAAGAGATCCTGTAACCTCTAAGAGTAACCCTTGTGCCTGCTCTCGAAAATTTTCCCCAGCTGAATGTAATTATGATGTGGGGAATCGGGAATTATTGGCTGTGAAGTGGGCTTTTGCAGAGTGGAGACATTGGTTGGAGGGAGCCAAACATCAAGTTGTGGTCTTCACTGACCACAAGAACCTAGTCTATCTCAAATCAGCCAAGCAACTAAATCCTAGGCCAGGTGGGCCTTGTTTTTCACGCATTTTAATTTTGTTGTCTCCTTTCTCCCGGGCACTAAGAATGTTAAGGCGGATGCCCTCTCTAGGAGTTTCTTTGCGGATTCTCCTGATGTGACTGACCCTACTGCCATTCTGAAGGAGGGTGTGGTTCTTTCCGCTATCTCGCCCGATTTGAGACTGGCTATGGAGGAATTTCAGGGGGATAAACCTGAAAGTTGCCTTGTGGGGAAATTGTATGTCCCCGACCAATGGAGGAAGAAAGTAATGTCTGAAATTCACTGCTCTGCGTTGGATGGTCATCCCGGTATTTTTGGTACCAGAGATTTGGTGAGTCGGTCTTTTTGGTGGCCTACTTTTGTTATAACCCTCTTGTCAGATTTTGTTTCAGTTTGCTGTCACATGACCTTTTTTCCCTATTTAGTCTGGCTCCGCCCTTCTGGCTTTGCTGGACTTCATTGTATTATCTACTCTTAAGCTAGCCGGGTGCTTAGGTGCCTTACTCTGTCAGTTTTGCTTGATCTTAGGATCTCTTAGTATTTGTTTTCTGTTTTATATTCCCTGCTACACTTTCTGTTAGGAGGGGTCCACCTTTTCACCCAGTCCCTAGATCTTGTAGGGATTCCTCCCTCGCAACTATAGGTCTTCGTTCAGACTAGCTGAGGACTTTAGCGGGTCTGGTCGCAGGATCAGGTTCCCCGTTACATCGTAGGGATCCAGCTCAGTCCTATTGTAGGGACAGAATTCCCACCTTTCCTTAGTGCTTGTAGCAGATCATAACAACTTTATCTCGTGATGTCAGGAATTTTGTGCAGTCCTGTGGGACTTGTTCTCGGTCCAAACCCTGCTCTCGCTCTAGTGGATTGTTAATGCTACTGCCTGTGCCCAGGAGGCCATGAACCCATATCTCTATGGATTTTATTTCCGACCTCCCTGTCTCTCAGAGAATGACTTTTCTGGGTGATCTGTGATAGATTTTCCAGGATGGTCCACCTTGTGCTACTACCGAAGTTGCCATACTCTTCCGAGTTGGTGCCCTTGTTTTTTCAGCAGGTAGTTCGTTTGCACGGCATTCCGGAGAACATTGTGTCTGACAGAGGAGTCCAGTTTGTTTCCAGATTTTGGAGAGCCTTTTGTTCTAAACTGGGAATTCAGTTGTCTTTCTTCTCGGCGTTTCACCCTCAGACCAATGGGCAGACAGAGAGAGCAAACCAGACTTTGGAAACTTATTTGAGATGTTTTGTGTCTGCTGATCAAGATGACTGGGTCTCTTTTTTGCCCCTTGGCTGAATTCGCACTAAATAATAGGGCCAGTTCTGCGACTTTGATGTCCCCTTTTTTCTGCAATTTCGAGTTATAACCGCGGTTTTCTTCGGGGCAGGTGGAGGCTTCTGTCTGTCTGGGTGTTGACTCTATGGTAGAGAGAATGCAGCAGATTTGGGATCAAGTAGTGGATAAGTTGTCTCTCTCTCAGGAGAGGGCCCAACGGTTTGCCAACCGGCATAGTACTGATGGTCCCCGGTTTTAAGTAGGTGACATGGTTTGGTTGTCCTCAAAAAATATCCCTATGAAGGTTGTGTCTCCAAAATTTAAGCCATGGGTCATTGGACCTTATAAGATCTTGGAAATCCTTAATCCTGCTTCTTTCTGTTTGGCTCTTCCAGGGACGTTTAGGATCCACAAAGTCTTCCATAAATCTTTATTGAAAAAGTTTGAGCCAGTAGTTCCTATGGCTATGCCCCCTGAGCCTGTTTGGTTGAGGGAAATCTGGAGTATGAAGTGGAGAAGATATTTGATTCTCATCTGGCTAGACGGAGACTCCAGTACTTGGTCAAGTGGAAAGGTTCTGGTCAGGAGGACAATTCTTGGGTGTTTGCTTCTGACATTCATGCTGAGAGATTGGTTCGTGCCTTTCACCGGGCTCATCCTGATCGGCCAGATGGCACAGGTGAGGGTTCGATGACCCCTCCTTAAGGGGGGGTACTGTTGTGAACACTCTGGATCTGACTTCTGAGTTTGGGCTCCCTCTGGTGGCTGCTGATAGTAATGAAGCTGCTTTGGCTAACAGAAGTCCATCACCTGGGGCCATGAGTGGCAATCAGGTGTGACTAACTGGGGAGATATAAGTGAGCTACCTTCCCATGATCCTCGCTGGTGATTGTTTCTTCCTGGTACCTTTTGGAAGTCAGCTTGCTTCCTGTTCCCTACTGCAACTTTCAGATAAGTTATTTGCTGTTTATTTCTGTGGCACTTGTTTTTGTCTGTATCAGTTTTCTGTCCTTCTGAAGTTTGTACAGCCGGCTTCCCTTGCGGGGGCCTGCGCTGGACTCTGTTTCTCTTTTGCCACTGTTTATGTATTTTCAGTTCCCTGTTATATTCAGTATCTGCAAATTTGCTACCAGTTTACACCAGAGTGCTGATCTAGCGGTGGAGAGATCGTGTGGTCTCAGTATTTTTGAATATCAGACGTGTTGGAGTTTTTTCTGGATTGCAGACAGTATTTTTTCCTGTCCTGTCCTATCTAGACAGTTTGGGCCCCAGCGTTTGCTTGCTCTATTTTCTGCCTGTGTTTGTATTTAATCTTGTCTCACCGCCAATATATGTTTGGGGGCTACCTATTCCTTTGGGGGCTCTACTCCGGGGCAGTTAGCTTTCCCCTTTCTCTCTTTAGGCTTAGTTAACTCATCGGCTGTGACGAGGCGTCTAGGGCACCGTAGGTACGTCCCACGGCTGCTTCTAGTTGTGCGGTCAGTTCAGGGGTCTGCAATCCGCTAGTTACCAACCTCTCTGGGTGTCTGGTTGCCTTGGCTATTTTGGCTACTGTCCTCCTCGGCTACTAAATGATAACAGGCAACATTTTGAGCGCAAGCAGACGAGAAATGTGTGAATTTAATATTGTGGCCAGTGGGGCGTTTGCTGGTTATTTCTGCTTGCATTCCAATGACTGTGACATGGATAATTAAAGGCTGTGCTGGGACAAGGATGTGGACGTGCTTGATGATGGTAGTTGAGTGTGTGCAACGACAGGTGCAGGGCAGGAGGCATCTTCGTAGGCACCATGAACAAGGGATTGGCTTCCACGCTCAACAGCGGAAGAAGCTGTGGTGTCACCTGCACACAGTGTTCCTGGACTCTGGGGTTCGGCCCACAAAGTCGGGTGCTTTGCTGCCATGTGCCTGATCATGCTGGTGGTTAGGCTGGTAGTTTTGCTACCCCAGCTGATGCTCGTATGGCAGGTGGTGTAAATGGCCCGTTAGTTATAGACAGAGTCTTTAAAAAACAACTAGATTCGGGAAGACCTAACAGTTGTACGGCCAACTTACGTCGTGTTGGTGTTACAAGGAACGGTTGCTCGCCTTCTGTATGTGGCCACCACAGTGCTCCTTCCTGCCTGTTGTGGTGCTACGCCTCCCTCCCTGTTATGAATGTGCTAGAGATGGTTTCTGAGCAGAGGCTCCCTCTGGTGGTTACTGACAGTACTGAACCTTTCAGCGAGGAGTGGCAATCAGGGATCACAGACTGGTCTGATATAGGGGAGGTTCCCTCCCATGATGGTTGCCGGTGATCAATTGTTCTTGTCTCAATTGTGGTTCCTGGTTCATTTGGAAGTTTGCTGGAGTCTTGCCTGCATCTCCTGCTTTCCGATATTTTTTGCTTTTCTTTTTGTGCTTGCTTTTTTGCATTGCTTTCTGCACTTTTGTGGAGGTCAGCCAGGTCCCCTCCTGGGGCCTGAGCTCCTCACAGTTTATCTGCAGCCACTGTTATTTGCTCATTTGCTTTTTCCTGTTTTTTCAGCGGCTGCAGCTTGGTTTTGTTCACACTGAGATCTGATTTAGCGGGTGGCGAGATCGTGTGATCTCAGTATTTTTGTAATCAGAATTGTTGGATTTTTGTAGGGTTTTCTGGGTTGCAGAAAGTAATCTTTCCTTTCCTATCCTATTTAGTCAGCTTGTGGCCCCCAGCGTTTGCTCAATCTTTTCTGCCTATGTTTGTGTTTTCATCTTGTCTAACCGCCATTATATGTTTGGGGGCTTCCTATTTTCTTTGGGGATCTGCTCCGGGGCAGATAGCTTTCATCTTTTTGCCTTTAGGTGTAGTTATCTCTCAGGCTGTGACGAGGCGTCTAGGATCAACGTAGGAACGCTCCACAGCTACCTCTAGTTGTGTCGTTAGTTTAGGAATCTGCAACCCATCAGTTACCAACATCTCAGGTGTTCTGCTGCCTTTCTGTTGTTCCTGTCCTCCTCAGCTACCGAAACACAACAGTATCACCGGCCATAACTGAAAATTATATGGTACTCACAGAAGAGAAAAATAGTGTGGAAAGAAAAAAGTTGTCAGAGATTTTTTTTTTTTTCTGTCTGTTGCATTTTTTCCCTCTTTTTTCTCTGGGTGCTGAGGAGGATTTTTTTTTTCTTTCAATGGAGTTTGCACAGTTGTCTGGCCGTGTGGATCAGCTTGCCACTGAGGTTCGGAGTATTGCTACCTATCTTGCTAGGTTGCCAGTTGTGGAACCTAGGATTCCCATGCCAGATTTGTTTTTGGAGGATCGGGCTAAATTTCTGAATTTCAAAAATAACTGTAAGTTGTTTTTTGCCTTAAAGCCTAAGTCCTCAGGTAATGCAGCACAGCAGGTTCAAATTGTCATCTCTTTCCTGCGCGCCGATCCTCAGGATTGGGCTTTTTCCCTGACACCTGGGGATCCTGTTTTGAATGATATTGATGTATTTTTTCTGGCTCTGGGGTTATTGTACGATGAACCTGATCAAGCTGAAAAAAACCTTTAAATCAGGCAATAAATCAGGGTCTTGAAGATGCTGAGTTGTACTGTCAGAAATTCCGAAAGTGGGCAGTCCTGACCAAATGGAATGATGATGCTTTGGCAGCCCTTTTTCGGAAGGGGCTGTCAGAGAATGTAAAGGATGTTATGGTGGGATTCCCTGCTCCCTCGGGTCTCAATGATTCTGTCATTGGCTATTCAAATTGACAGACGTTTGCGTGAGCGCAGAGGTATGCGTGAGATAGTGTTGCCTTGTGAGCCAGCTTCTGAGCCCATGCAGTGTGATAGAGTGACTTCTGGGGCACAGCGTCATGAGTTTCGAAAGCGCAATGGGTTATGTTTCTACTGTGGTGATGCCTCTCATGCCATTTCAGTCTGCCCTAAGCAGGGAAGACGTTTTGCACGCTCAGTTGTCTTGGGTAGTGTTCAGACTAAATTTCTGTAGACTGTTACCCTGATTTGCTCCCTGTCCACATTTTCTGCTCAGGCTTTTGTTGATTCAGGTGCAGCTATTAACCTGATGGATTTTGACTTTGCCAAAAGTTGTGGGTTTCCCATGATACCCCTGCGGAAGTCTATTCCCCTACTGGGCATTGATTCTACCCCTTTGGCGGAGAATAAACCCCAGTTTTCTACTCAGGTGATAATGAGGATTGAACCAGATCATCAGGAGAGTTGCAAATTTCTCGTGCTGTATAATCTACATGACATTATTGTACTAGGTTTCCCTTGGTTACAGTCTCATAATCCTGTTTTGGATTGGAAATTGTGTCTGTGACCAGTTGGGGCTGCCAATGTGTTAATGCCGACACTCCTGTTTTTTCTGCCTCTCCCAAGTCTCAGGATGTTCCTGACTTTTTGACTGATTTTTCGGATGTATTTAGTGAAAGTAAATCTGCATCTTTGCTGTTATGTTTTGGTAGCTGAGGAGAGCAGGCAAAAACGGCAATACACCAGAGAGGTTGGAATCTACTGGATTGCAGTACCCTGACTAACCACAACTAAAGGCAGCCGTGGAGCGTTCCTACATTGGTCCTAGATGCCTCGTCACAGCCTGCGAGGCTAACTACACCTAAAGATAGAAAGAGGAAAGCTACCTGCCCCGGAGCAGATCCCCAAAGAACATAGGAAGCCTCCAAACATGTAATGGCGGTTAGACAAGAGGAAATACAGACACAGACAGAAAATAGTATGAGCAAACACTGGGGCCCAATCTGCCTAGACAGAAAAGGATAGGAAGGATACTTACTGCAATTCCAAAAAACCCTAAAAAAAGCCAACGCTACTAATTGCAAAAACACCTGAGATCACACGACCTCTACCACCTAAATTAGTTCTCTGGTGTAACAAAACTAAGCCGCAGCCACAGAAAAAACTGGAAAAGGCAAATGAACAAACAACAGTGGCTCCAGAGGAACCGAGAGGAGACCAAGCCCCCCGGGAAACCCCCGGGGAGGGGAACCTGGCCAACCTCACAGAAATGCAGGGAAAAACGCAAATGGCAAGCACAAAAACAAAAAACAGAAAATATCTTATCTGAGAGCAGGAGAAGAGGCAAGACTCAGCAAGCTTCCAAGTGAACCAGGAAACAACATTGAGACAAGAACAATTGATCACCGGCAACCATGATGGGGGAAACCTCCCTTATATCTAGCCAGTCCGTACTTCCTGATTGCCAATCCTGAATGGTTCAGTACTGTTTGTAACCACCAGAGGGAGCTTCTGCTCAGAATTCATTTCTAAAACATTCATAACACTTTGCCCCCTCACAGGAGCTACGATTGCGCTATTGAATTAGTGCCTGGTGGTAAATTTCCTAAAGGTCGCCTTTTTAACTTGTCTGTACCTGAACACGATGCTATGCGATCTTATATCAAGGAGTCATTGGAGAAGGGTCATATCAGACCATCCTCTTCACCCTTGGGTGCCGGTTTTTTCTTTGTGGCCAAAAAGGATGGTTCATTGAGGCCGTGTATTGATTATCGTCTCTTGAATAAGATCACTGTGAAGTATCAATATCCGTTACCCTTGATTTCTGACCTGTTTTCCAGAGTGAAAAGTGCTAGTTGGTTTACCAAGCTTGACCTCAGGGGGGGCGTATAACCTTATTCGCATTAAGCACGGGGATGAATGGAAGACGGCTTTTAATACCCCAGAGGGGCATTTTGAGTACCTAGTGATGCCCTTTGGGCTCACTAATGCTCCTTCCGTCTTCCAATCCTTCATGAATGATATTTTCAGGGATTTTGTGGATAAATTTCTGATTGTTTATTTGGATGATATCTTGATTTTTTCCAATGACTGGGACTCTCATGCGAAAGATGTTCGGACTGTGTTCCAGATTTTGAGAGAGAATGCACTGTATGTGAAGGGATCAAAGTGTCTTTTTGGCATACAGAAGGTCTCATTTCTGGGATTCATTTTGTCTCCGTCTGTTATTGAAATGGACTCGGTCAAGGTTCAGGCCATCTGTGATTGGGTCCAACCTACTTCATTAAAGGCTCTTCAGAGATTTTTGGGTTTTGCCAATTTTTATCGTAAATTTATTGGTAATTTCTCCGGTATTGTTAAACCATTGACCGATTTGACCAAAAAGGGTTCTGATGTGGTGAACTAGCCTCCTGAGGCAGTCTCTGCGTTTCAGGAACTTAAGCAGAGATTCACTTCTGCTCCTGTTCTACGGCAGCCTGATGTTTCTCTACCGTTTCAGGTGGAGGTTGATGCCTCTGAAATTGGGGCAGGTGCCGTTTTGTCCCAAAGAGATCCAGAGACCTCTAAGAGTAACCCTTGTGCCTTTTTCTCTCGAAAATTTTCTCCAACTGAACGTAATTATGACGTGGGTAATCGGGAGTTATTGGCCATGAAGTTGGCCTTTGAAGAGTGGAGACATTGGCTGGAAGGTGGTGGTCCTCACGGACCATAAGAATCTGGATTATCTCGAATCAGCCAAGCGACTTAATCCTAGACAGGCCAGGTGGGCCTTGTTTTTCACACGTTTTAATTTTGTGGTTTCTTTTCTTCCTGGCACTAAGAATGTTAAGGCGGATGCCCTCTCGAGGAGTTTCTTTGCGGACTCTCCTGAGTCATCTGATCCTACTGTTATTTTGAAAGAGGGTGTAGTTCTTTCCGCCATCTCGCCCAATTTGAGACTGGCCTTGGAAGTGTGTCAGGAGGATAAACCTGAGCGCTGCCCTATTGGGAAATTGTTTGTCCCAGACCAGTGGAAGAAGAGTGTGATGTCTCAGATTCATTGTTCCGCATTGGCTGGTCATCCAGGGATTTTTGGTACCAGAGACTTGGTGAGTCAGTCCTTTTGGTGGCCTACTTTGTCTCGTGACGTCAGGGAATTTGTGCAGTCCTGTGGGACTTGCTCTCGCTCCAAGCCTTGCTCTAGTGGTTTGTTAATGCCATTACCTGTGCCCAAGAGGCCATGGACCTATATCTCTATGGATTTTATTTCCGACCTCCCTGTTTCTCAGAGAATGACCATTACCTGGGTAATCTGTGATAGGTTTTCCAAGATGATACATCTTGTGCCATTACCTAAGTTACCTTCCTCCTCCGAATTGGTGCCTTTGTTCCTTCAGCACGTGATTCGGTTACTTGGCATTCCGGAGAACATTGTGTCTGACAGAGGAGTCCAGTTTGTTTCCAGATTTTGGAGGACATTTTGTTCTAAACTTGGTGTTCAATTATCTTTCTCCTCTGCTTTTCATCCTCAGACCAATGGACAAACCGAGAGAACAAACCAGACATTGGAGACTTATTTGAGATGTTTTGTGTCTGCTGATCAAGATGACTGGGTCTCTTTTTTGCCTTTGGCTGAGTTTGCTCTTAATAATAGGACTAGCTCTGCTACCTTGATGTCTCCATTTTTCTGCAATTCTGGGTTTCACCCTCGATTTTCTTCGGGACAGGCAGAGGCTTCTGTCTGTCCGGGTGTTGACTCTGTTGTGGAGCGAATGCAGCAGATTTGGGACCAGGTAGTGGAGAGGTTGTCTCTCTCTCAGGAGAAGGCCCAACGGTTTGCCAACCGGCATAGGACTGATGGTCCTCGGTTTAAAGTGGGGGACTTGGTTTGGTTGTCCTCAAGAAATATCCCTATGAGGGTTGCATCTCCAAAGTTTAAGCCCAGGTTCATTGGACCTTATAAGATCATGGACATTCTTAATCCTGTTTCCTTCCGTTTGCTTCTTCCAGGGACATTTAAGATCCATAACGTGTTCCACAAGTCCTTATTGAAGAGGTTTGTCGAGCCAGTGGTTTCTATGGCTGCGCCTCCTGACCCTGTTTTGGTTGAGGGCAATCTGTAGTATGTGGTTGAGAAAATATTGGATTCTCGTTTTTCTAGACAGAAACTCCAGTATTTGGTTAAGTGGAGAGGTTATGGTCAGGAGGACAATTCTTGTGTGTTTGCTTCGGACATCCATGCTAGGAGACTGATCCGTGACTATCACCGAGCTCATCCTGATCGGCCTGGTTGCACAAGTGAGGGTTCGATGACCCCTCCTCAAGGGAGGGGTACTGTTATGAATGTGCTAGAGATGGTTTCTGAGCAGAGGCTCCCTCTGGTGGTTACTGACAGTACTGAACCTTTCAGCGAGGAGTGGCAATCAGGGATCACGGACTGGTCTGATATAGGGGAGATTCCCTCCCATGATGGTTGCCGGTGATCAATTGTTCTTGTCTCAATTGTGGTTCCTGGTTCATTTGGAAGTTTGCTGGAGTCTTGCCTGCATCTCCTGCTTTCAGATAAGATATTTTTTGTTTTTCTTTTTGTGCTTGCTTTTTGCATTGCTTTCTGCACTTTTGTGGAGGTCAGCCAGGTCCCCTCCTGGGGCCTGAGCTCCTCACAGTTTATCTGCAGCCACTGTTATTTGCTCATTTGCTTTTTCCTGTTTTTTCAGCGGCTGCAGCTTGGTTTTGTTCACACTGAGATCTGATTTAGCGGGTGGCGAGATCGTGTGATCTCAGTATTTTTGTAATCAGAATTGTTGGATTTTTGTAGGGTTTTCTGGGTTGCAGAAAGTAATCTTTCCTTTCCTATCCTATTTAGTCAGCTTGTGGCCCCAGCGTTTGCTCAATCTATTTTCTGCCTATGTTTGTGTTTTCATCTTGTTTAACCGCCATTATATGTTTGGGGGCTTCCTATTTTCTTTGGGGATCTGCTCCGGGGCAGATAGCTTTCATCTTTCTGCCTTTAGGTGTAGTTATCTCTCAGGCTGTGACGAGGCGTCTAAGATCCACGTAGGAACGTTCCACGGCTACCTCTAGTTGTGTCGTTAGTTTAGGAATCTGCAACCCATCAGTTACCAACATCTCAGGTGTTCTGCTGCCCTGCTGTTGTTCCTGTCCTCCTCAGCTACCGAAACACAACACCTCCCCCTGTGTGCCGCTGTCCTCGCTCTCCATGTCCTCCTGCCAGGTTGGGTCAGTTACTATGTCATCCACCACTTCCTCTTCATCACCTGGTCCTCCTCCTGACTTTCTGGCAATTGTGTCTCATCGTTGTCCACCTCTTGTGACACGTTCCCACCATCATCTTCGTGTGAACGTGGCTGATCCAATATTCAGGCACCGCTACATGCAATTTCAGTTTGCCCGGCTTCAAGTGGACCGGGCGAGGGGCCCGAATCTATAAATGGAAAAATGAACAGCTCTTCTGAGTGTCCAAATGTGGGATCAGTTGTCTCTGGGCACTTGGCATGGCAGGAGGATCAGGGTGAGGAATATGCGGTCCAGACTCACGGCTCCTCAAACTTGAACAGGTGGAAGACATGGTCCTGGTGATGGTAGCAAAGAGACTTGAAGTATTATCCACTATCCAACCAACTACCTTTACACACTGCTCCAGTTTCAAGAGTGCTGTTCTTCCGTCCCCTATGAATTCGGACAGGAATCTGTTGAGAGAAGATGTGGGTGTTTGTTGTGGCACAAATTCAGCTTGCCCACGTCCTCTGCATGCACCATCACTTTCTCTCCAACTAATACCTTTGATTCCTTTACAGCCATAAAGGACCTCTTCCTTTTTTCAAGGAAACTTTTTTTCAAAAAATTACATGCCAAAAATTTGGGAGGTCAACAATCTGAGAGCCAGATTGAGGAAGAGGCGATCAGGCTCTTGAGGAATTATTGGATGAGCAGGATTCTAATATGACAGGTATGTTTCCTAAAAATATTTATCCGCGTTCCACCCGATTTCCCCCTTGTCAGTGTGTCCGGCTGTTGAAATATTTACTAAGCTGGTTATGGAGGATTTCAAACTTATCCCTCGTAGATATTCATATGATAATCTTACATCTCAAGAGAGGATTGCATTAAAAGAATTGATGAGTTTGGACAATGTTGTAATAAAGCCCGCTGACAAGGGGGGAAATATTGTCATATGGCCCCAGCGGATGTATGAAAAAGAGGCCTATCGGCAATTAAAAGATAAGTTGACATACCGTAAACTTGATTCTAATCCATCGACGCGTTTTTCTGATGAATTAGTGGGTATCTTACATCGGGCGTTTGATGAAGGGATTATCCCCAAAAAAGTATTGGAGGGTTTACTTGTCAAATCACCTAAAATACCAACTATATATTTCATTCCTAAAATTCATAAAAATCCTTTAGAACCACCGGGTCGACCTATTGTTTCGGGCATGGGAGGGCTATGTGAGCCAATATGTAAATTTATTGACTACTATTTAAAACCTATTTAAAACCTCTTGAATCACTGCCCTCCTATGCCCGAGATACTATGGATGTTTTGGCCCGCATTGAGGGAATGACTTTGGAAACTGACATGTTCCTGGTCACAGCGGACATAGAATCGCTGTATACTTGTATTCGCCACGAAGATGGACTTAATGCTTGCAAGTTCTTTTTGAGCACTAGCAATTGGGATGGCTCTACTTGTGAGCTTATTTTGGAATTACTTCAATATATTCTGACACATAATTTTTTCATTTTTCGAGATGTTTTTTATTTGCAGCAGTGTGGAACAGCAATGGAGGCGGCCTGTGCGCCTTCCTTCGCAAATCTCTTCCTGGGATATTGGGAGAGGGGGATTTTTGGGGAGGAGGGCGTCCAGGCCACGGACCAGATATATTGATGATTTATTCATCATCTGGCAGGGCAGTGATGATCAATTACATAAATTTATGGACAGTCTCAATGTTAATCAGTTTAACATCAAATTGACATATATATGTAGCAAGACAGAGGTGGATTTTTTGGATATCAAAATATCAGTGGATCACCATCTGCAGTTGCAGACAGATGTTTTCCGTAAGCCCACCTCTGTCAATTCTTTGCTACATGCAACATCCAGTCATCCAAATGCCACGGTGGATGCCATCCCAATTGGTCAGTTCTTGCGAATGCGACGCATTTGTTCCTCAGAGGACACTTTTGAACAACAGGCGCAGGATCTGAGGGATAGATTTCGAATGCGTGGATACAGCAATAAGTGCATCCGCAGGGGATACATGAGGGCTAGAAGCAATCGTGCAACACTGCTGCACCCCCATCCGAAAACTAATGAGACACAGGAACATGTCAGATTCATATCTACGTATGATGGACAATGGTCCAGAATGAGGGACTGTTTGCAAAGACATTGGAATGTCTTACAAACTGATCCAACACTATCTACGCTTTTGCCCAAATATCCTCCCATGACTGCTAGGAGAAGCCCAAATTTATCCGACATGCTTGTCCACAGTCATTATAAACCAACAGTTAAGAACTTTTTCAATACACGTGGACCGCCACATGGATGTTTCCCCTGTGGACATTGTGTCGCTTGTAAAAATATTTCACGCACTGCTACCTTCACCTCATCAGACGGATGTAGACATTTTGATATTAGACAACATATCACCTGTGCGACTACACAGGTGATATATTATGCGACTTGCGGCTGTAATAAAATATATGTCTGACATCGCGACAATTACGAGTGCGAACGAGGGAACATGTGCGCGACATTCTAGCAGCAGTTGCGGTTTCTGAAGTTATTACATTAAAAACCATACCAAAACATTTCAAAATATACCACCAATGTGATCCTAAATCTTTCCTCGTCCGTGGAATTCAACATATACAGAGTGAAATCCGAGGTGGAGACATAAAAAAACTTTTGGCTCAGAAAGAGTGCCGTTGGATTAACATATTGGGGACTATGTCCCCTCACGGATTAAATGAATCACAGGGATTTGCTTCTTTCCTATAATTATGTCTCGCCTCTGTAATTCCACTCTGCTTTTTTACATATCCCGTGCTGCCTCCTTATGTTTGATTTTTAAGGCTTTTTTTATCTTGATTTTATCATTTGTGTTTTATTACTTAATATTTCGTTTTTCCCATGTTTTTGTCTAGTGATCATTATGTGCTGCGCATTCTTGATATCCACATATTGAATTGATGATAAGAATGGAAAGATCCGCGCCACCCTTTCCATAACTATGGCTCTATCTTCATACAGTTACCTCTTCATTCATTGGATGACTTTATGGATTAATTTGAAGATCATCCTTCAGCCAATATCATTTGGACGTATGAGATTTACTTCGCCTGTATGCATAGGATTCGTGCAGTGGCATTTTTTCTTAAATGCGATTTTTTTGTCTAAACACACGTGATTATGGTTTATTGGTTTCATTTTCACTACTTGTCTGTCTTATGTATCTTATTTACAGTTATATGCATTTTTTGTGTTTTGTATATTGGCCGATTTACAATTACATTCATGTTTTAAATATATGCCGGTTACTTTGGGTAATTATTATTTTTATCCCTTCCACTGAGACCTGAGCGCCTCCACCTGTGTGCTGATCGCGCGTCATACCTCCTCCTTTATTTGTGCTAGCCTGCCGTGGTGATGACAAGGCGCCTGCCGTCCCACGGGGCTTTGCACATCTGACAGGGGAGAGGTCTGACTGCGGCGATTTGTCTAGCAGAGCGCTTGCACTGGTACTTAATTCTCATTGGCTCTAATCATATCATGTGACCGGAGATAACTCGCATATATACACTGACATGGGTTCAATTAAGCCACGCCCCCTGAAGGAGATACCACCGATAACGTGCGTCGGGGAGTAGGATCTGGGTCCCACTCGGTTTTATTTATAGGTAATTACTGCGCTTTATTTCCTCTCTATATTGTTGCATTTCACGTTTTCTGCACATGTGTGGGTATTGAGCTCACGGTTTTGAGCCTTATCAACAATTAAGGAGGTTTTTGTCCCCATGTGGCTGTGCCCATGAACTTGCAGGCATGCTACTATATTGACATGGATATCTGTGACAGCAACATTTGCAGCAGTTTGCCTTCATATACTTTTTTCCGTGTGGGCCTAATTTCCTTGTTTTATTTCTGACATTGTTATGTAAACCGTATTATTGACGTATTTATGTCTACACGTCTGTTTCCACTTAATGTTGGTTTTAGTGTGTGTGACCATATTGGTAATTTTGAATAAAGTATACAATTTTCATATTCATAGCACGGACTCAATGTTCTTTTTGTATATCATGCACCATCACCATTACGTCCACTTCCCCGTCCCTTGCCAAGAGCCTTTCCCATTTTAAATGCAGTACAATATTGTCCACTACAAAAGGCTGAATTGGGAGCAAACTTAGATGTGATCCGTGTGCGGGAAAAAAGCACTTTCAAATATCTTGTCTGTAATTAATTTTTTTAGCAAACTGGTGTCAATAACTAGGGTAAGACACTGTTAAGGGCCTGCGGAATGCACCTAATAGATATTAAGGAGAGGTGCATTCGCAGCCCGGGGGCCACTGTGCAGGCAGAGCCTGCTGCAAGTAAGATGGCGTAAATAGGCAGTATGAGCGAACTCTGTTATCCCGCAGAGTCGCAGATGTAAACGCCGTAGCACTATATGGCGATATAAGCGGACTCTGTTAATTCACAGAGCCGCTGTAACAAAGACTGTGTCCTGTTAGACTCACAGGGAACACAGATGACTGCTAAGCGGATTGCAGTCTGCGGTCATGCAAACAGAACCCAAGCAGTAATCTCCTCACCGGAGTAGCCGGTATTCTAATGGCGTTTTCAGCCGAGCCCTGACCACGTGCATACAATCTCCTCACCGGAGGTGCCGGTATTCTAGGTGCTTATTTCAGCCAGACCTAACCACAAGCATACACGACCACACTGGCGCAAGCACGTAACAGATTTGATACTAGCGCACGGCCGTGCGGTAAGGACAGCCTTTTATAGCAGCCACGAGAAAAAGACCTTCCAGGAAGGACCAATGGGCAGCTGCTTCAGAACATCAACAGCTTCAGGACCTTCCTGAAGGACCAATAGGAGTGGCAGCTGTATCTGAGCATGTGACCCCTGATCTCCAATGGGAGATCTTGTTCTGGGGATGCTCAGATGAAGCAACAAAGGACTTAGTCCTAAAGACGTCTGCTCGCCGCTGACCAGTACTGGCTACAATAGCAGAACCTGAAGAGGCAGCAGCAAGTCTCTGCACATTATTAGACCGGGCGAGACGCTGGGACCGACGTCTTTCCTGAGCAGGCTCCACTGCAGCCGGAGATGGATGGGGGACAGCAGCGGGACTGGTTCGAGAGTCCCCTTGTGCAGCAGCAGGAACTCGAACCCTAACAGACACAGCAAAAACTGTTGAATGTAGCTCTGAAATGCCACAATTTGTAGCCCACAGATAGATCAAGTGTGGTGCCCCTAAGGGTCCAGTTGCCACAGAGGTACTGCAGTTCAGCCAGAGGTGAGGTACTCCACTCTCGGGTAAGGAGGGGGCACTACCGGCACTCGCATATGTGCATCCAACACCACACCATTCCTGGGGAAGGGGGAGGAGCCCCAGTTCAGTCGGGAAGCGTGTGACAGTTGGAGGGAAAGTAGTCAGTTGGAGACCAGAGGAGGAGTTGAGAGGAGCTGTGGAGAAGAAAGGGGCTCCTGAGAGAATGGGTTCTAGGGGCCAGGGAATTGAGGAATCCACCCGTGGCACCCAAATCCAGGCTGACTGTAGTCGGGTGGAAGGACCAGGTTGCAATGGGGTACCGGCCCCAGACTAGAGAGACTGTAGGACTCAGCTAGCAAACCAGAGGCTGTTGTGACTGTATGTACGACAGCCAACTCCACACACATTCACTGAAAAGGTAGCCTAATAGGATCAAGGGGACCAGGAGATCGTCGACCGACAGGATCTGAGGCTACTGGCTTGGGACACTGTCTGTGAGGCACAGGGCACGGAGGGCGTGAGCCAGTGCAGAGAGAGACGACCTGAGAAGGTACACAAGAAGGGGGTCCCGGTAAAGTGTATCCAAAACTACCTGGACCACCGAACCGGAGGACACAGCACCCAGCTGGTGATTGTAACCTAAAGACTGTGAGTAAAGTGGGAAGACTGCACCCTGCTGTGTCCTCAGATTAAATTTACTGCGTCACCTACCCTGCACTACAACCGTTACTATCATAATTAACTTAACTGCCCTGGGGCCTAGCTCTACCCGAGAACTGTAACATCTCTGCTGCGTCACCAACCGCCCCAGTGGAACTGAATTGCAGCGTCGGTCATCTATTGCTGACCCGGACCGAGTACCCCACGGCCCTGGTGGGCGTCGCACAAGTGTCTGATGGCAATACCAGACTGTTCAATATGTGGTCTGTATTTTTAAATTTTTTACCCCAAAATAGTCTATTAAACAAGGGTAAAACACAGCAAAAAAAGGGGAATGTAGCCCTGAAATGTCACAATTTGTAGCCCACAAATAGATCAAGCGTCTGACGGCGATAGCCCACTTTCAAATATCTGCCCTGTATTTTTTTTCTTTTGGCCAGCAAAATTATGTCAATAAGTAGGCTATGACACAAAAAAAAATTCTATGGAGCGTAAAATAGCTACTCTGTAGCTCTATATATTTTTTTCAGCTAAATATTTTTTATGTTCAGATTAAATAAACTTGGAGCTGAGCCATAGATTGATCAAGGAGAGATTACATCTGACTGTGTGTGTCTGGTGTTTATTTCTTTAGTGCATGCACTTGATTAATATCCTTTAGGCCAGGAGTAGGCAATTAGTGAACATTTCTTATTGTTCAACCTAACATGCCACATAGAATGCCTGTCTGCTACTGAGATCTATATACCCACATGCAGTGCATAAATGCCTTGCACTGATATGTATATATGCACATACACTCCCTGCCTACCTAGCACTGCAATCTATATACCCCGTAATTAGTCCTTAGGACTGTTGATTAAGCTGGATTTGTGTATTCTTTGATGGTATACCTACACTACCTTCTAAACCCCCAAATCTGACCCTATCTCGGCAGCAGCTCTCCCTACACTCGCTAATTCCGGAGCAGACTGTGATTAGCATGGCGGCGCCAGGTCTCTCATACACCTGATGATGCTGTGCGGCCAGCCAATCACTATAATACCACAACAAAGATGGCTGCGGCATTACAGTGCATGGCAGACAATCCCTGTATGTTGATTGGTGCTCTAAAGAGCGCCAAAAATGCAGGGCATGTACCAGAACTCCCGCCGAGCAATCCCGGAAATGCTCGGTGCTCGCCAAGTACAGCGATGCTCGGGCGAGTACCGAGCATTACTGAGCACATTCGCACATCGCTATTTTTAACAGTTATACCTTCCTAAAAAAAAATAATTATGTCCTGATGTAAAGCAGACATGTGGAAAATGTTATTTATTAACTATTTTGTGTGATATTTCGCTCTGATTTAAGGGCACAAGAATTCAAAGTCTGAAAATTGCAAAGTTTTCAAACTTTTTAAATTTTGACACATTTCCAGTTTTTTCACAAATAAACATCATATTGAAGAAATTTTAGGACTATCATGAAGTACGAACAAGTCATGAAGAAAACAATCTCAGAATCACTATGAGCTATTGAAGCCTCCAGAGTTATTACCTCAAAGTGACAGTGATCAGAAATGAAAAAAATGGGGTGATCGGGAAGGTGAAAACAGGCTTCGGGGTGAAGGGGTTAAATACACCCTATAGAGCCACATGAAAGACACTAAAGGATACAACCATATAATATTTAGGTGGCTCACAATAATCTAAGCGCTCCCTCCTATAACACTTCTCCCTGAGCTGCTTCCTGAGGACGGTGTGCCGAACATCGCGTCACCGGATCTTCTATAAACCCGATAATGTGATGCGGCCGGACAGTCACAGTAAGGTCAGTAGCCAATATGGCTACGGCATTACCGTGTATGGCGGGCAATCCCCGCATGTTTATTGGCTGGGAATGCATGGCGCTCCATCACCTGCGATACTCAATCGAGTAACAAGCGCACCGGAGCTCCCAATGCCTGATGGAGTAGTCAAGAACGTGGTCATCACTGGTATCTACATTATTGTGCTGGAGCAGAACTAGGAGAGAAATGATCACATTGTGTGAGAACTTCTTTGGGCTTCTGTCCTCTCATCCCGCAGTTGTCTGAGTGGATCTAATGTGGACTTGGGAACCAGCTAAGCCGCATTCTGTCCACAGCTGTTATGCAGTAGTGTAGCTACCGGTGAGGCAGAGGGGTCAGTCGCCCAGGGCCCCGCATTCTGAGAGGGCCCACACGGAGCTACACTACTGTAACTTTAGTGGCGTGCAGAGCGCTCCCGTACGGTTACATTCTGTGCAGGCAGAATCGATCTCCCAGCATTGCCGCTCGGCCGCTATGGGGCCCTTGAGCAGGCAGGGGGGCCCGGTGCCAGCAGTGGGCCCCCCGCCTGTCATCGCAAGTTCAGCTGTATCGGCTAGATGGCAATACAGCTGACTGCATTGATGAGGAGCGTCATTGACGTCATTACCTAGCGCCAGCTGTCCGGAGATGTGCGGGCAGTCAGAGCAGCAGAGGAAACAGGAACAATGGGGAGTATTGGATTTATCTTTTTATGGGCTGAATTATACTATAGAGGCTGCCTATAGGGGGTGCATTATATTAGGGGGTGCATTATACTATAGAAGCTGCCTATGGGGGGTGCATTATATTAGGGGCTGCATTATACTATATAGAGTCTGCCTATGGGCAGTGCATTATACTACACTGCTCAAAAAAAAATAAAGGGAACAGGGAATTAAAGTGGAATGTAATGTCTTTAAAACAAGTCAAAATGATGCTCAGTAGTGTGTGTGGCCTCCACGTGCCTGTATGACCAACCTACTGTACAACACCTGGGCATTCTCCTGATGAGGCAGCGGATGGTCTCCTGAGGAATCTCCTCCCAGACCAGGACTAAAGCATCCGCCAACTGGACAGTCTGTGGTGCAACGTGACATTGGTGGATGGAGCGAGACATGATGTCCCAGATGTGCTCAATCGGATTCAGGTCTGGGGAACGGGCGGGACAGTCCATAGCTTCAATGCCTTCATCTTGCAGGAACTGCTGACACTCCAGCAACATGAGGTCTGGCATTGTCCTGCATTAGGAAGAACCCAAGAACAACCGTACCAGCATATGGTCTCACAAGGGGTCTGAGGAGCTCATCTCGGTACCTAAAGCAGTCAGGCTTCCTCTGGCGAGCACATGGAGGGCTGTGCGGCCCTCGAAAGAAATGCCACCCTACACCATTACTGACCCACTGCCAAATCGGTCATGCTGAAGGATGTTGCAGGCAGCAAATCGCTCTCCACGATGTCTCCAGACTCTGTCACGTCTGTCACATTAGCTCAGTGTGAACCTGCTTTCATCTGTCAAGAGCACAGGGCGCCAGTGGAGAATTTGTCAATCCTGGTGTTTTGTGACAAATGCCAAGCGTCCTGCACGGTGTTGGGCTATGGGCACAATCCCCATCTGTGGACATCGGGCACTCAGACCATCCTCATAGAGTCGGTTTCTAACCGTTTGTGCAGACACATGCATATTTGTGGCCTGCTGGAGGTCATTTTGCAGGGCTCTGGCAGTGTTCCTCCTTGCACAAAGGCGGAGGTAGCGGTCCTGCTGCTGGCTTGTTGGCCCCCTCCACGTCTCCTGGCCTATCTCCCGGTAGCACCTCCAGCCTCTGGATACTACGTTGACAGACACAGCAAATCTTCTTGCCACAGCTCGCATTGATATACCATCCTGGATGAGCTGCACTAATTGAGCCACTTGTGTGGGTTGTAGAGTCTGTCTCATGCTACCACGAGTGTGAAAGCACAACCAACATTCAAAAGCGACCAAAACATCAGCCAGAAAGCATTGGTACCGAGATATGGTCTGTGGTCCCCACCTGCAGAACCACTCCTTTATTGAGTGTGTCTTGATAATTACCAAATTTTTCCATCTGTTGTCTATTCCATTTGCACAACAGCATGTGAAATTGATTGTCAATCAGTGTTGCTTCCTAAGTGGACAGTTTGATTTCATAGAAGTTTGATTTACTTGGAGTTATATTCTGTTGTTTAAGTGTTTATTATTTTGAGCAGTGTATATAGAGGCCTATGGGGGAATGCATTATACTATATAGAGGCCTATGGGGGAATGCATTATACTATATAGAGGCTTATGGGGAGTGCATTATACTATATTGAGGACTATATTGAGGATTGTCTGGTACATTATTCTTAATGGAGGCTATCTAGGGGGCATCATACAGTGTAGAGATTACAGTGTTGGAGCTATTAAACAGTTTGGGGGATACTAAGAGGTCAGTATATATATATATATATATATATATATATATATATATAGTGAGGGGGCATTAGACTGTGTATAAGTGAGTAACATACTGTGTATAGGGGAGCTATACAGGGGAGACTCAGGACATTATAAAATGTAAAGTGGGCACTTATTGTTATAGGGGAACTCAGGTAACTGACTGTCAAAGGGGCACACACAGGGCATTATTACTTTCTAGGGGACAAAACGTGGGCGCTGTTTTCTAGGGCACTTGCGCCCAGCATTACTGTATTCTAGAGGGTTGCTTTAGAATTTAGAGGGCACATAGTACCACACAGCAGGTGCAGTAATAGGGACACATACGGCAGCAGCATTGGGGTACCAGTAGGATGAGGAGTTTCTGCAGGTTGGAAATAGATGGAGATGGGGATGAAATATGAGACGTGAAATGTGTCTTTGTTGTAATCTCTGCAGCCGAGTCCTGGCTGGAAGAAGTTGTCATGTCGGTCTGGGCCAGATGGAAAAGACAGGAAAAGTAAACGACTGCATCAGAAAGAACATCAGCAGTAAGTCTCCATCTGTAACTGTACTGTGATCTCTCATATGTTCTGTAGGACTGGAATCTTCCACTGACCTATGGCGGTAATATCAATGTTGGTCTTTATATATTGTTTTCAGCAACAGCACGGTCATCTGCTGAGGTTCTCCACTATTAGGGTGCGTCACCCAGTGTTAATCAAGGTTACCTAGATAGACACCACACAGAGACCCCAAAGGAGTGTCAGTGCTGAAGGTGTTAATGTCCCTCACGCCCAGTAATGGGAAAATCCAGCACAAACCTCTACCCTCAGAGCTGCACTCCACATAGAGAATAATGGAGCCTCCAGCACCGACCTCCACCCTCAGAGCTGCACTCCACATAGAGAATAATGGAGCCTCCAGCACCGACCTCCACCCACAGAGCCGCACTCCACATAGAGAATAATGGAGCCTCCAGCACCGACCTCCACCCGCAGAGCCGCACTCCACATAGAGAATAATGGAGCCTCCAGCACCGACCTCCACCCGCAGAGCCACACTCCACATAGAGAATAATGGAGCCTCCAGCACCGACCTCCACCCGCAGAGCCGCACTCCACATAGAGAATAATGGAGCCTCCAGCACCGACCTCCACCCACAGAGCCACACTCCACATAGAGAATAATGGAGCCTCCAGTACCGACCTCCACCTGCAGAGCCACACTCCACATAGAGAATAATGGAGCCTCCAGCACCTACCTCCACCTGCAGAGCTGCACTCCACATAGAGAATAATGGAGCCTCCAGCACCTACCTCCACCCGCAGAGCCACACTCCACATAGAGAATAATGGGGCCTCCAGCACCTACCTCCACCCGCAGAGCCTCACTCCACATAGAGAATAATGGAGCCTCCAGCACCTACCTCCACCCGCAGAGCCGCACTCCACATAGAGAATAATGGAGCCTCCAGCACCGACCTCCACCCGCAGAGCCGCACTCCACATAGAGAATGGAGCCTCCAGCACCTACTTCCACCCGCAGAGCCGCACTCCACATAGAGAATAATGGAGCCTCCAGCACCGACCTCCACCCGCAGAGCCGCACTCCACATAGAGAATAATGGAGCCTCCAGCACCGACCTCCACCCGCAGAGCCACACTCCACATAGAGAATAATGGAGCCTCCAGCACCGACCTCCACCCGCAGAGCCGCACTCCACATAGAGAATAATGGAGCCTCCAGCACCTACCTCCACCCGCAGAGCCGCACTCCACATATAGAATAATGGAGCCTCTAGCACCGACCTCCACCCGCAGAGCCTCACTCCACATAGAGAATAATGGAGCCTCCAGCACCTACCTCCACCCGCAGAGCCACACTACACAGAGAATAATGGAGCCTCCAGCACCTAACGCCACATAGAGAATAATGGAGCCTCCAGCACCTACCTCCACCCGAGGAGCCGCACTCCACATAGAGAATAATGGAGCCTCCAGCACCGACCTCCACCCGAGGAGCCGCACTACACACAGAGAATAATGGAGCCTCAAGCACCTACCTCCACCCGCAGAGCCGCACTACACATAGAGAATAATGGAGCCTCCAGCACCTACCTCCACCCGCAGAGCCGCACTCCACATAGAGAATAATGGAGCCTCCAGCACCGACCTCCACCCGAGGAGCCGCACTACACACAGAGAATAATGGAGCCTCAAGCACCTACCTCCACCCGCAGAGCCGCACTACACACAGAGAATAATGGAGCCTCCAGCACCAACCTCCACCCGCAGAGCCGCACTCCACATAGAGAATAATGGAGCCTCCAGCACCGACCTCCACCCGCAGAGCCGCACTCCACATAGAGAATAATGGAGCCTCCAGCACCTACCTCCACCCGCAGAGCCGCACTCCACATAGAGAATAATGGAGCCTCCAGCACCTACCTCCACCCGCAGAGCCACACTCCACATAGAGAATAATGGAGCCTCCAGCACCTACCTCCACCCGCAGAGCCGCACTCCACATAGAGAATAATGGAGCCTCCAGCACCGACCTCCACCCGCAGAGCCAAACTCCACATAGAGAATAATTGAGCCTCCAGCACCGACCTCCACCCCAGAGCCGCACTCCACATAGAGAATAATGGAGCCTCCAGCACCTACCTCCACCCGCAGAGCCACACTCCACATAGAGAATAATGGAGCCTCCAGCACCGACCTCCACCCGCAGAGCCGCACTCCACATAGAGAATAATGGAGCCTCCAGCACCGACCTCCACCCGCAGAGCCGCACTCCACATAGAGATTAATGGAGCCTCCAGCACCTACCTCCACCCGCAGAGCCGCACTCCACATAGAGAATAATGGAGCCTCCAGCACTGACCTCCACCCGCAGAGCCACACTCCACATAGAGAATAATGGAGCCTCCAGCACCGACCTCCACCCGCAGAGCCGCACTCCACATAGAGAATAATGGAGCCTCCAGCACCGACCTCCACCCGCAGAGCCGCACTCCACATAGAGAATAATGGAGCCTCCAGCACTGACCTCCACCCGCAGAGCCGCACTCCACATAGAGAATAATGGAGCCTCCAGCACCTACCTCCACCCGCAGAGCCACACTCCACATAGAGAATAATGGAGCCTCCAGCACCGACCTCCACCAGCAGAGCCGCACTCCACATAGAGAATAATGGAGCCTCCAGCACCGACCTCCACCCGCAGAGCCGCACTCCACATAGAGAATAATGGAGCCTCCAGCACCGACCTCCACCCGCAGAGCCGCACTCCACATAGAGAATAATGGAGCCTCCAGCACCGACCTCCACCCGCAGAGCCGCACTCCACATAGAGAATAATGGAGCCTCCAGCACTGACCTTCACCCGCAGAGCCACACTCCACATAGAGAATAATGGAGTCTCCAGCACTGACCTTCACCCGCAGAGCCACACTCCACATAGAGAATAATGGAGCCTCCAGCAAAGACCTCCACCCGCAGAGCTGCACTCCACATAGAGAATAATGGAGCCTCCAGCACAGACTTCCACCCGCAGAGCCGCACTCCACATAGAGAATAATGGAGCGTCCAGCACCGACCTCCACCCGCAGAGCCGCACTCCACATAGAGAATAATGGAGCCTCCAGCACCGACCTCCACCCACAGAGCCGCACTCCACATAGAGAATAATGGAGCCTCCAGCACCTACCTCCACCCGCAGAGCCGCACTCCACATAGAGAATAATGGAGCCTCCAGCACCGACCTCCACCCGCAGAGCCGCACTCCACATAGAGAATAATGGAGCCTCCAGCACCGACCTCCACCCGCAGAGCCGCACTCCACATAGAGAATAATGGAGCCTCCAGCACCTACCTCCACCCGCAGAGCCGCACTCCACATAGAGAATAATGGAGCCTCCAGCACCTACCTCCACCCGCAGAGCCACACTCCACATAGAATAATGGAGCCTCCAGCACCGACCTCCACCCGCAGAGCCGCACTCCACATAGAGAATAATGGAGCCTCCAGCACCTACCTCCACCCGCAGAGCCGCACTCCACATATAGAATAATGGAGCCTCCAGCACCGACCTCCACCCGCAGAGCCGCACTCCACATAGAGAATAATGGAGCCTCCAGCACCGACCTCCACCCGCAGAGCCACAGTCCACATAGAGGATAATGGAGCCTCCAGCACCTACCTCCACCCGCAGAGCCGCACTCCACATAGAGAATAATGGAGCCTCCAGCACCGACCTCCACCCGCAGAGCCGCACTCCACATAGAGAATAATGGAGCCTCCAGCACTGACCTTCACCCGCAGAGCCACACTCCACATAGAGAATAATGGAGTCTCCAGCACTGACCTTCACCCGCAGAGCCACACTCCACATAGAGAATAATGGAGTCTCCAGCACTGACCTTCACCCGCAGAGCCACACTCCACATAGAGAATAATGGAGCCTCCAGCACAGACCTCCACCCGCAGAGCCACACTCCACATAGAGAATAATGGAGCCTCCAGCACAGACCTCCACCCGCAGAGCTGCACTCCACATAGAGAATAATGGAGCCTCCAGCACAGACCTCCACCCGCAGAGCCGCACTCCACATAGAGAATAATGGAGCCTCCAGCACCGACCTCCACCCGCAGAGCCGCACTCCACATAGAGAATAATGGAGCCTCCAGCACCGACCTCCACCCGCAGAGCCGCACTCCACATAGAGAATAATGGAGCCTCCAGCACTGACCTCCACCCGCAGAGCCGCACTCCACATAGAGAATAATGGAGTCTCCAGCACCGACCTCCACCCGCACTCCACATAGAGAATAATGGAGCCTCCAGCACCTACCTCCACCCGCAGGGCCGCACTCCACATAGAGAATAATGGAGCCTCCAGCACCGACCTCCACCCGCAGAGCCGTACTCCACATAGAGAATAATGGAGCCTCCAGCACCTACCTCCACCCGCAGAGCCGCACTCCATAGAGAATAATGGAGCCTCCAGCACCTACCTCCACCCGCAGAGCCCACACTCCACATAGAGAATAATGGAGCCTCCAGCACCTAGCTCCACCCGCAGAGCCACACTCCACATAGAGAATAATGGAGCCTCCAGCACCTAGCTCCACCCGCAGAGCCGCACTCCACATAGAGTATAATGGAGCCTCCAGCACCTACCTCCACCCGCAGAGCCGCTCTCCACATAGAGAATAATGGAGCCTCCAGCACCGACCTCCACCCGCAGAGCCGCACTCCACATAGAGAATAATGGAGGCTCCAGCACCTACCTCCACCCGCAGAGCCGCACTCCACATAGAGAATAATGGAGCCTCCAGCACCTACCTCCACCCGCAGAGCCGCACTCCACATAGAGAATAATGGAGCCTCCAGCACCTACCTCCACCCGCAGAGCCACACTCCACATAGAGAATAATGGAGTCTCCGGCACCGACCTCCACCCGCAGAGCCGCACTCCACATAGAGAATAATGGAGCCTCCAGCACCGACCTCCACATAGAGAATAATGGAGCCTCCAGCACCGACCTCCACCCACAGAGCCGCACTCCACATAGAGAATAATGGAGCTTCCAGCACCGACCTCCACCCGCAGAGCCACACTCCACATATAGAATAATGGAGCCTCCAGCACCTACCTCCACCCACAGAGCCGCACTCCACATAGAGAATAATGGAGCCTCCAGCACTGACCTCCACCCGCAGAGCCACACTCCACATAGAGAATAATGGAGCCTCCAGCACCTACCTCCACCCGCAGAGCCACACTCCACATAGAGAATAATGGAGCCTCCAGCACCGACCTCCACCCGCAGAGCCACACTCTACATAGAGAATAATGGAGCCTCCAGCACCTACCTCCACCCGCAGAGCCACACTCCACATAGAGAATAATGGAGCCTCCAGCACCGACCTCCACCCGCAGAGCCGCACTCCACATAGAGAATAATGGAGCCTCCAGCACCGACCTCCACCCGCAGAGCCGCACTCCACATAGAGAATAATGGAGCCTCCAGCACCGACCTCCACCCGCAGAGCCGCACTCCACATATATGGCTGCTCTGTGCACACAGGACCTGTGATGAGGTCACAGGAGGGGAGGAGTCAGGGGTCACATGATCAGGGGCCTCAGTGTATGCAACTCTTTTATTATAAAAATATAAACAATACATACTGTAATAAATAAACTACAGCTAAAATAAGTAACAGAAAAAAAGAAACCAGCTTCAAATAAACCAAAAAGTCCAGAGTCCTTAGTCCTTTCACAGCTATTGCAGCTCCTTTTCAAAGGACCCCCAGCAGGAACAAAACCCTTAAACAAAATATAAAACATAATAGAAACATGCACACACTGACACACACTCACACACCCCAAAAGAAAGGAAAAAGCCCTCACCTGCCCATACATACAACTTGACTACTATATACACTATAAACACAATAAGAAATGCACAAAACATTTTTTTTCTTCTTTTTTTTTTCCCCACCACACCACAGGTCCATGAGTTCATGCCCTTAGAAATTTATAACCCTCGGGTCCATGACAAGTTCCATGCCCTCCCCCCACACAAAACCCCCCACCCAACCTAAACTATACCCCCCAAACATATAACTATTTACACTTATATATAATACATAACATTAACAGACCTACCACACAAGAACACTACATTACATTAAATAGAACATTATAAACATTTATAGACATTAACCCCTTCACCCCCAAGGGTGGTTTGCACGTTAATGACCGGGCCAATTTTTACTATTCTGACCACTGTCTCTTTATGAGGTTATTATAACTCTGGAACGCTTCAACGGATCTTCGCGATTCTGAGATTGTTTTCTCGTGACATATTGTACTTCATGTTAGAAGTATAATTTCTTCGATATACCTTGCGTTTATTTTTGAAAAAAACGCAAATATGTCGAAAATTTTGAAAATTTTGCAATTTTCAAAATTTGAATTTTTTTTCCCTTAAAACAGAGAGATATGTCACACAAAATAGTTAAGAAATAACATTTCCCACATGTCTACTTTACATCAGCAAAATTTTGGAACCAAAATTTTTTTTTGTTAGGAAATTATAAGGGTTAAAAGTTGACCAGTGATTTCTCATTTTTACAACAAAATTTACAAAGCCATTTTTTTAGAGACCACCTCACATTTGAAGTCACTTTGAGGGGTCTATATGGCAGAAAATACCAAAAAGTGACACCATTCTAAAAACTGCACCCCTCATGGTGCTCAAAACCACATTCAAGAAGTTTATTAACCCTTCAGGTGCTTCACAGGAGCTGAAGCAATGTGGAAGGAAAAAATTAATATTTAACTTTTTAGCCACAAAAATGATCTTTTACAAACGTTTTTTTATTTTCACAAGGGTAAAAGGAGAAAATGGGCAGATAAAGTTGTTGTGCAATTTCTCCTGAGTACGCCAATACCCAATATGTGGGGGAAAACCACTGTTTGGGCACACGGCAGAGCTCGAAAGGGAAGGAGCGCCGTTTGACTTTTTCAAACTAAAATTGGCTGGAATTGAGATTAGACGCCATGTAGCGTTTGGAGAGCCCCTGATATGCCTAAACAGTGGAAATCCCCCACAAGTGACACCATTTTGGAAACTAGACCCCTAAGGAACTTATCTAGATCTGTTGTGAGCACTTTGAACCCAAAGTGTTTCACAAAAGTTTATAATGCCTGGGTGTGAAAAAAAAAAAAAAAAAAACAATTTTCCACAAAAATGATTTTTTAGTCCCAAATTTTTGATTTTTCCCAAGGAAATTGGACCCCAAAAGTTGTTTTCCAATTTGTCCTGAGTACGCTGATACCCCATATGTGGGGGGGGGGGGAAACTGTTTGGGCACACGGCAGGGCTTGGAAAGGAAGCAGTAACGTTTTGGAATGCAAACATTGATGGGGGTCATGTTCCATTTGTAGTGCCCCAGATGAGCCTAAACAGTGGAAACCCCCCACAAGTGACCCAATTTTGGAAGCTAGACCCCCTAAGGAACTTATCTAGATCTTTGGTGAGCACTTTGAACCCCCAAGTGCTTCACACAAGTTTATAATGCCCGAGCATGAAAATAAAAAATCCTATTTTTTTCCCACAAAAATTATCTCTTAGTCACTAATTTTTTATTTTCCCAAGGGTAACAGGAGAAATTGGACCACAAAATTTGTTGTCCAATTTGTCCTGAGTACGCTGATACCCCATATGTGGGGGGGAACCACTGTTTGGCCGCATGGCAGAGCTCGGAATGGAAGGACCACCATTTGACTTTTTCCAACCACAATTGGCTGGAATTGAGATTGGACGCCATGTTGCATTTGGAGAGCCCCTGCTGTGCCTAAACAGTGGAAATCCCCCACAAGTGCCCCCATTTGGGAAACTAGACCCCCTAAGGAACTTATCTAGATCTTTGGTGAGCAATTTGAACCCCCAAGTGCTTCACACAAGTTTATAACGTAGAGCCGTAAAATTAAAAAATCATATTTTTTCCACAAAATTGATTTTTTCACCCCAATTTTTATTTTCCCAAGGGTAACAAGACTCCAAAAGTTATTGTGCAATTTGTCCTGAGTGCGCTGATACCCCATATGTGGGAGTAAACCACTGTTTGGGTGCATGGCAGAGTTTGGAAGGGAAGGAACGCCGTTTGACTTTTTCAACGCAGAATTGGCTGGATGCCATGTCGTGTTTGGAGAGCTCCTGATATGCCTAAACAGTGGAAACCCCCCACAAATGACACCATTTTGGAAACGAGACCCCTCAAGGAACTTATCTAGATGTGTGGTGAGCACTTTGAACCCCAAAGTGCTTCACAGAAGTTTATAACGTACAGCCGTAAAATAAAAATCCTTTTTTTTTTTTACAAAAATGATTTTTTTCGCCCTCAATATTTTATTTTCACAAGGGTAACAGGAGAAATTGGACCCCAAAAGTTGTCCAATTTGTCCTGAGTAAGCTGATACCCAATATGTGGGAGTAAACTACTATATGGGCGCACGTCGGGGCTCGGAAGGGAAGTAGTGACGTTTTGGATTGCAGACTTTGATGGAATGGTCTGGGGAGTCATGTCGCATTTGGAGAGCCCCTGATGCGTCTAAACAGTGGAAACCCCCCACAAGTGACCCCATTTTGGAAAATAGACCCCACAAGGAACTTATCTAGATGTGTGGTGAGCACTTTGAACCCCGAAGTGCTTCACAGAAGTTTATAACGTACAGCTGTAAAAATAAAAAATCCTTTTTTTTTTTACAAAAATTATTTTTTCGCCCCCAATATTTTATTTTCACAATGGTAACAGGAGAAATTGGACCCCAAAAGTTGTTGTCCAATTTGTCCTGAGTATGCTGATACCCAATATGTGAGAGTAAACTACTGTATGGGCGCACGTCGGGGCTCGGAAGGGAAGTAGTGACGTTTTGGATTGCAGACTTTGATGGAATGGTCTGGGGGAGTCATGTCGCATTTGGAGAGCCCCTGATGAATCTAAACAGTGGAAACCCCCCACAAGTGACCCCATTTTGGAAAATAGACCCCACAAGGAACTTATCTAGATGTGTGGTGAGTACTTTGAACCCCAAAGTGCTTCACAGAAGTTTATAACGTACAGCCGTAAAATAAAAAATCCTTTTTTTTTTTACAAAAATGATTTTTTTCGCCCTCAATATTTTATTTTCACAAGGGTAACAGGAGAAATTGGACACCAAAAGTTGTTGTCCAATTTGTCCTGAGTACGCTGATACCCAACATGTGGGAGTAAACTACTATATGGGCGCACGTCGGGGCTCGGAAGGGAAGTAGTGACGTTTTGGATTGCAGACTTTGATGGAATGGTCTGGGGGAGTCATGTCGCATTTGGAGAGCCCCTGATGCGTCTAAACAGTGGAAACCCCCACAAGTGACCCCATTTTGGAAAATAGACCCCACAAGGAACTTATCTAGATGTGTGGTGAGCACTTTGAACCCCGAAGTGCTTCACAGAAGTTTATAACGTACAGCCGTAAAAATAAAAAATCCTTTTTTTTTTTACAAAAATGATTTTTTTCGCCCCCAATATTTTATTTTCACAAGGGTAACAGGAGAAATTGGACCCCAAAAGTTGTTGTCCAATTTGTCCTGAGTATGCTGATACCCAATATGTGGGAGTAAACTACTGTATGGGCGCACGTCGGGGCTTGGAAGGGAAGTAGTGACGTTTTGGATTGCAGACTTTGATGGAATGGTCTGGGGGCGTCATGTCGCATTTGGAGAGCCCCTGATGCGCCTAAACAGTGGAAACCCCCCACAAGTGACCCCATTTTGGAAAATAGACCCCACAAGGAACTTATCTAGAAGTGTGGTGAGCGCTATGAAGCTCCAAGTGCTTCACAGAAGTTTTATAACATACAGCCGTAAAAACAAAAAAATCATTTTTTTTTTTACAAAAATGATTTTGTCGCCCCAGTTTTTTATTTTCCCAAGGGTAACAGTAGAAATAGGACAAATTGCACAATAACTCTTGTGGTCCAGAGTACGCTGATACCCCATATTCGGGAGTAAACTACTGTTTGGGCGCATGGCAGAGCTCAGAAGTGAAGGAGCACCGTTTGACTTTTTCAACGCAGAATTGGCTGGAATTGAGATCAGACGCCATGTCACATTTGGAGAGCCCCTGATGTGCCTAAACAGCGGAAAGCCCCCAATTCTAACTCCAACCCTAACCCCAACACACCCCTAACCCTAGTCCCAACCCTAACCACAAACCTAACCCTAACACACCCCTAACCGTAATCCCAACCCTAATCCTAATCCTAACGTTAGCGCCAACCCTAACCCTAACTTTAGCCGCAACCCTAACCCTAACGGGAAAATGGAAATAAATACATTTTTTTAATTTTATTATTTTTCCCTAACTAAGGGGGTGATAAAGGGAGGTTTGATTTACTATTTATAGCGGGTTTTTGTGATTGGCAGCTGTCACGCTAAAAGACGCTTTTTATTGCAAAAAATAGTTTTTTGCATCACCACATTTTGAGAGCTATAATTTTTGCATATTTTGGCCCACAGAGTCATGTGAGGTCTTATTTTTTGCGGGACGAGGTGACGTTTTTATTGGTACCATTTTTGAGCATGTGACATTTTTGATCGCTTTTTATTTCGATTTTTGGGAGGTTAGAATGAACAAAAATCAGCAATTCATGAATTTCTTTTGGGGGAGGCGTTTGTACCGTTCCGCGTGTGGTAAAATTGATAAAGCAGTTTTATTCTTCGGGTCAGTACGATTACAGCGATACCTCATTTATATCATTTTTTTATGTTTTGGCGCTTTTATAGAATGAAAACAATTTTATATAAAAAATTATTATTTTTTGCATCGCTTTATTCTGCGAGCTATAACTTTTTTATTTTTTTGCTGATGATGCTGTATGATGGCTCGTTTTTTGCGGGACAAGATGACGTTTTCAGCAGTACCATGTTTATTTATATCTGTCTTTTTGATCACGCGTTATTCCACTTTTTGTTCAGCGGTATGATGATAAAGCATTGATTTTTTGCTTCGTTTTCTTTTTTTTTTTTTTAAGGGGTTCATTAAAGGGGTTAACTAGTGGGACAGTTTTATAGGGGGGGTCGTTACGGACGCGGCGATACCAAATATGTGTACTTTTATTGTTTTGGTTTTTTTATTTACAGGAAAGAATGAATTTATTGGGGAATATTTTTATTTTTTTTATGATTTTTTTTTACCACTTTTTATTTTTATTTTTTTTACTTTTATACTTTGTCCCAGGTGGGACATCACTGTATTTTAGCAGATCGCTGGTGTGACAGTGTGCACAGCACTCTGTCACACCAGCGATCGCTCTGGCATCGCTGCAGGCTTCTCAGTGCCTGCTCTCAGCAGGCACTGAGGAAGCCGCCTCCCTGCAGGACCCCGGCGCCATCTTGGATCCGGGGACCTGGAGGGAGGACGGACCCTCGGAACAGCGCGACACATCGCGCTGCTCTGAGGGTCTCAGGGGAGCGCGCAGGGAGCCCCCTGCCTGCGCGATCCTCCCCTGTGCCCCGGGTACACCGCGATCATGTTTGATCGCGGTGTGCCAGGGGTTAATGTGCCGGGAGCGGTCCGTGACCGCTCCTGACACACAGTCACGGGTGTCAGCTGTGATAATCAGCTAACACCCGGCGGCGATCAGCTGCGCTCCCCCCGGGAGCGCAGCTGATCGCCCATGACGTACTATTCCGTCCATGGGAATAAGGTCCAGGGTCACATGGACGGAATAGTACGTCTGATGGCAGAGAGGGGTTAACACTATACACTGACCACAGAACTTGTAAGGCCCAAGTTCAGCGCTTACAAGCCCAATATCAATTATTTCCTGAATTTACAAAATAAAAAGCTAAATGTGCCACACACCAGCCCACCACCGGGAAACTGGAGTCCTAAGAGGCCCCATCCCTAACCACCAACACACGCACCCTGTCCCTCACCAACTAAATCTGTCCCTAAAAGAAAAGAAACTGACCCTAACTATCCCTACCTGTCCCTACCTATCCCTACTCTACCTAGCTTATCAAAACGAACTAGCTATCCCTAAACTGGCCCTCCCTGTCCCTATCTGTCCCTACTTTTCTCTCCCTCAACACCTACACCACCTTATCTTACCCTACCAACAATCTCACACAGACCTGCTCTCCCTAGGGCACGTTAAAGGAGAAACCCCTCCAAAGCCAAGAGGCCCGCCTTGCACCCAGTCTCTCGAACTCCAAAGAGCGCACCTTCCCCAGGTCACCCAAGATGTTTCTAACCACCTCATCCTGGGGGAGGACTTTCCGCTGCGTGGAAACTAAACTCCGTGTATTCCAAGTGTGGAACCTAATGACTACACTAACTAGGAATAAAGTGCTCCGTTCTCAGCCACCCAGGGATCTGAATGCCCCAGAAGCCCACTCCGGATAAGAAAGGGACTCCAGTCTAGGCCAGCCTATGGAAGCACTCACCCTGTTGTAGACCCCTGTCTTAAAGGGACACTGAAGGAGGAAATGCTCCATGCTTTCCAACATGTCGCCACACTCCTCACGGGGACAACCCCGATCATCGGAGCTCCTGCACTTCAGGTTGTCCTTTACATACAGCCTCCCATAGAAGCAGCGCAAGGCCAAGTCCCAAAGCTTCAAGGGGATCCGTTTGAAATTTAATAACCCAAGCCCAACCACCAGATCCCGGCCTGGGCAATCCTTGAGCACCAGGGGCTTCTGGAAATGGGTCAACAGAACCCTGCTGTCAAGGAATTTCCTCGACATGGTCCTGGTTTCCCACATTCCCAGACCCCACCGGCGGATCACCTTCAGAACCGGGGTAGCATAAGCCGGGAGATGTCCGTTTGGTGTGCGCAGGTCCTTCACCTGCCCTCCTGTCTCCCATTCCTGGAAGAAAGGCCGAAACCAACCCTGCAGGAGAATACCCACAGAGGAGCCCTCTCTGAATAGAGATTGGCAACATTGATCTTAAGAAAGGTGTTTATCAGAAACACCACCGGGTTGACCATACCCAACCCACCTAGTCTCCTTGTGCGGTACGTGACCTCTCTCTTAATTAGGTTAAGCCTGTTCCCCCATAACAGCTGGAAGAACAGGCTATAGACCCGTGTCCAGAGAGGTTCTGGCAAGATGCAGACACTGCCAGGGTATATTAACAAGGGAAGCAGAAAGCCTTTGGCCAAGTTGACCCTTTCCCTCAGGGTTAAAGACCAACCCTTCCACTGGTCCACCTTTTGGGCGGCGATCTTAAGTCTGCCCTCCCAATTTTGCTGGGGGTAGTCCCTGGGGCCAAGTTCGATGCCTAGGATTTTGGCGGAGTTCTGGGGCCCTGGAAGGGTGCCCGGGAGATCAAAACTAGGATCTCCCCCTCCCAGCCAGAGACTTTCGCACTTTTCCCGGTTGATCATGGACCCGGACGCCTCCGAGTAGCGTTCGACCTCAGACATGACCCAATCTGCCTCCTCTCTCGAGGACACAAAGAGGGAGATGTTGTCAGCATACGCTACCACCCTCAGAGTGGCTCCCGGCTCCGCCCGATCCATCCCGACTCCCACCAACGTTCCACGATCTACCCTCCTCAAGAAGGGATCGATCGCGAACACATATAAAAGTGGGCTCAGAGGACAACCCTGGCGGACCCAGGAACTCACCTCAAAAGGGTGACCAACCCAACCGTTCACGAGTGGAAAAGTCTCAGCCCCCTGGTATAAGGTCTCTAACCAATTTACAAACCTCCCAGGCAGACCGTACCTCAAAAGGACAGACCAGAGGTACTCATGATTCACCCGGTCAAAGGCCTTCGCTTGATCTAAGGACAGCAAGTACCCCTTCCAGTGACCCGCCCTGCCCTGCTCCACTGCCTCTCGGACACCGAGCACAGCACTAAAAGTACTGCGGCCTGGAACAGAGCAGTGCTGAGCCTTCAAAAGGAGCCGGGGTGCAAACTTCACCAGCCGATTAAACAGCACCTTTGCCAGAACCTTCCGGTCCAAATTGAGAAGCGCTATGGGACGCCAATTCTCAATACGGGACGAGTCCTTGCCCTTTGATAGGATAATCAGGGCTGACCTCCTCATTGAGCTGGGAAGAGCGCCCGAGGAAAGGCACTCATTAAACACCTCAGTCAAGAGGGGGACCAAGGAGTCCCTAAAGGTCTTGTAAAACTCGGATGTTAAGCCATCCGGACCTGGCGATTTTTTGGGCCGAAGCCCATCAATGACCAGTCTCACTTCCTCTTCCCTGATTGCCTCTACCAAAACATCAAGAGATGGGTCATCTCCTGGCTCAGGAATGGTCTCAGCCAGGAAAGCCGACATTCCATCTCGATCCAGATCCCTCTTTCCCAAGAGGCATGAGTAAAAGGATCTGACCACCTCCAGGATCCCTGATTTGGATCGGTTCAGGGAACCCGTACTGTCGATCAGTCCTGTCACCATCTTACAATTCACTGACATCTTACAGTTTCTGTAAGGGTCGGGCGAGCGGTACCTTCCGAAATCCCTCTCAAAAACCAAAGATGTGTGGCTATCATACTGACACCTCTTGAGCAAAGACTTCACCCTGGAGATCTCCTCACGGTCACCCCCCCATCGAGACGAGCTGCTCGAGTTTCCTCATCAAGGCCTGATACAAGCGGTGGCTGTTCAGACTCCTGAGGCTCGAGAGCTAACGGAAGAACCCTGCCACCCTCTCTTTGAAGATCTCCCACCACTCAGACTTACTGCTACAGAGATCCAAAAGCGGTACCTGGCTCTGAAGAAATTCCTCAAAGGACTGTCTCACTTCCGCTTCTTCCAAGAGGGATGAATTCAGCTTCCACAGCCCTCTTCCCATCCGGAGTGTCTCTGTAACATTCAGAGAAAAGAAAATTAAACAGTGATCGGAGAATTCCACCTCAATGGCGGACACTGCAGAAAAGATGGCATCCTCCTTCAAAAAAAATCTATCTATCTATCCTAGACCTACAGCTACCTCTATGAAAGGTGAAACCCCCGTGACCTGGGGTGTGCCGGATGAGGACATCCACCAGGCGAGCTTCGCTAGCTATACTATTTAATGCTGTACTATCATAAGCCAGGTGGCCTCCGGGACCCCCCTATCACGGGATCTCGTAATGGTGTTAAAATCCCCACCGAAGACCACCTGCCGGCTCGTAAAAAGAAAGGGCTTGATCTTCATGAAGAGACATTTAAGGTCCCATCCGGATTGTGGACCATAGATGTTTATGAGCCGAAGCTCCTGTCCCCTCATGAAAACGTCTAAGACCAGGCACCTCCCCATGTCTATCTCAATAACCCGTCAGCATTCCACCTCCGCGGTCTTAAAAGGACCGCCACCCCGATGTACGGCTCGGCCGCAAGAGACCAGTATGAGGACCCACACCTCCACTCCCTCCTGGCTTTACTGATGGCCCCCATGTCTGTTAGTCTGGTCTCTTGCAAAAACAAAATTTCAGCCTCAAATTGGGTGAAAAAATCAAAGGCCGCAAATCTGGCCGCATCTGACTTAATACTGGCGACATTAATGGACGCCAGAGTCAACGGGGTGAGTTCCGCCATCATGAGTGATTGGGTTAGATGGCCTTCTTCTTCCCCACCCCGTCTTCCCCATCTTTCCCCTCCGAAGAGTGGTCTGATCCCTTCCGTTTTAGGGAAGACGAGGTATCCATCCCCATGGTCTCCTTGCCTCCGGGCTCCAGGTCTGTCCCCCCCTAGAGGAAGTGGTGTCCCCTGGGGGACGGACTCTGCCATCCACTGAAGGCCCCCCAGATGCCGCCCCCGGCCCCTCGCCCCCGACCTCTATCTCAGCAGGGTCGTCGAGGGCTTGGTACCGGTTGGAGAGGGCGATCAGAGGGGAGCCGGTGAGCCCTTCCGTTGGCATACTTATGGTCGGGGAGGAGGTTTGGAAGGCTTAACCACCTTCTTCTTCCTCCTTCTGGTACGCTTTTTATCACCCCTTTCTACTGTAGGCTGATCCGTGACCTCCTCATCCACACTTTCATATTGGGAGGAGTTGTCTGAGTCAGTCAGGTTTTCCTCCCTCTCCATCCTCCTGATCTCCTCGCATACCTATTCCTCCCCTGGGCCTCAGAGACACCGGCCACTGGCCTAGAGGGGGGGGGGCAGGCATCACCCCAGTTGCCTGAGGCTCTCTTGCCCCTCACCCCCGTGGCGCTTTTCCTGTCTCCTCTGGTAAGAGGGACCTCTATTGGCCTTGTCCTTCCTCAATGACTTCTTAGCCCCTCTCCCGCCACCACCACCTGCCACAGCAGAGGTCGTGCTGCCAGGGGTTGCCCCCTCATGGTCTCCCCCCACCGGGCCTGAAGCGGCATTGGTTAAGGAGCGAGGGCAGCGGCTATACGGGTGACCTAGGTCACAACACAGTTGGCACCGAATGTCCTTGCAAGATGCGGCGAGATGACCTACCCCACCACACAAGGCACATTTCTGCACCTTGCAGCTTGCGCTGAAGTGGCGGAGATCACGACACTTGTGGCAGACCTTCGGCTGCCCCTGGCATAAGACCAGGATCCTGTCCCTCCCTAGGAACGCCGAGGAAGGGATGTGGGTGACGGTACCACCTGAGACCTTCAACTTCATCATGAAGGTCCAGCCCCCCGACCAGATACCGAACTCGTCCCGATTTTTTTTGGGGACGCCCGTGACTTCCCCATAACGGGAAAGCCACGTCATGATGTCAACGCCGGAGAGTGACTCGTTAAAAGTCACCACGGTCACTCTCTTAATGGCATTTTGGCGAGACACCGCCTGTACGGAGAAGTCTCGCCATCCGGGCTCCCCCTTCTCCAGCTCGTAATTTGACCAGAAGAGCTCTAGCCCCTCCGGCCGGACGAAACTGATGTTGAAGAATAGTGTGACCGAGGGATGGATCAGGGCAAAGATGTCCGTCGCCCTGAAGGCCATCTTCAGGAGGAGCTCCACCACCCTACTTCTGGGTGGGCAAGCTTCACCGCCCCTCCAATGAAGACGGACCACATTCCTCCTGGCCGGCCCTTGCCCGGCTGTAGGGAGGGACCAAATGGTTTTCCCCTCCCTTCTATCTTGGAAGGCGGCCAGGCCATGTCTCTCCAACCAGAAAGACAGGTCCACCTCTCTTTCCTCTACATTGACTGACGGCTCTCCTTTTTTAAGGGCCTCCAGAAAATGTCGGTGCAAAACGCCATCCACAGAGTCTGGAGGCAAGGAGACCCCCCGAGAACCACCCGGAGCCCCAGCTGTGACCCCTGCAAAAGTACGGGGTCTCACAGCTGGGGGGCTAGATGGGACAGCCCCTCCCTCACTGCCCGTGCTACCACTTACACCAACACTAACTCCCTCCGCATTCACTCCCACATCCACTCCCATATCCCTGTCACTCATGTCACTCACCTCACTCATACCATTCACCTCAGCCAATTCTTCAAAAATATCGGTGTTATTTTCTTTGCAGATTCGTTTTTTACCTGCTGGGGGCCCTGGCTGATCGGTGCTCTTCCCCGCATTGTTTTTGCCCAGGAGTGCTGCCGCCCCTTTAAGAGCCGAAGAACAGAGCCCACTCAGTAAGCTCTGCCTGGGATCAGGAGCAGCAGCACTTCCTGGGCTCTCTGGCTCGATTTTTTTTATTGTTGTCATATTTGGGGCAGGGCCGGGCTCTACCTCCGCACCCTGCCCCCCACTGGAGACCTGCGTTTGTCTCTCTTGGGGCACCGGAGCCCCTGCACCACCAGATGGAGGTAAGTGGGCTGGGATCCCGGCAACCCCTTGCCAGCTCTCTCGGGCATTATTTTTTTGGGTGGGACAGAAGGCAGCAGGCCTGCCGAGGCCACGACCCCCAATGGTCACGGCCATGGCGGGTAGAGCGAAGGTCCGAAAGGCTACGCCCCCCCGCCAGACATGACAGTAGCGAGTGGGACAGCGGCTGAGGACACGCCCCCCTCGCAGGCCACCACCGCCTTCTTGTACCCACCACTCGCTTTTGTAAGGTCGGCCACTCCCCCTCGGCGTCTAGCGGCGGCGGGGCCCCAGGCGTGGACCCCTTATTGGATCTACGCGAAGAGGACCCCGACCCTGCCGCGGACACCACCATGGGAGCGACCAACAACTTGCATTTTTTTACTTGCTGCCTTATGGCAGACTCCGCCCCCTTTCTAGGTCTCTGGACCCCCGAAACTGATCCAGTCCTAGTGGATCAGCGCGTGGGGGGCCCAGAGACCCCAGCTCTCGCCGCCGGAGATGCGGCCCCAGCTGTACAGACTCCAGGTGCCGGGCCAGCCCCCCCTGCCACAGAGGACTGGGCCCGAGCACAACCACCATCAACAATACCGGCACAGACACTCTCCATATCGCTTCCCGAGTCCGAGCTGCCACCACTAGGCATGGCACCCAGACCCGGGCAGACTCTCCTCTCCCCGCTCCCTTGCTGCGGACCCACCCCACCACAGGGCCCGAGCCGGGGTGGGTAGCGGGTTCCACACAATGGGACAGGGGGTCCCCAGGAAGGGGAGCATAGACGAATTTGTCTATGGTGGTGACCTTGGCTTTTTTTTTTTTTTTCTTCCCCTTCCCGGTTGCCCCATCCTCGCAGATCTCATCCCCAAACAACAGCTCTCCAAACCATGCTGGGGACTCGATCTGCCGCACTTGTTGCAGGATGAGGCAGCCCCCCTCACTGCTGCTACCACTCCCTCCATCCTCCCCCTCGCTCCCACTTTCCTCCGAATTACTGGAGTCCGGTGGGAGGGCCACTTGCTCGGGGGCTATCCCGCTGCATGATACCTGGGCGTTTACACTCACCAGGTCTTCAGGTGGGACTGGCACAGATGCCTCACAGCCGCCATCTTCCTCCTTTTCCTCCTCCACCAGGCAGGGGCCTCCAGACCCCCCCAGGAGACCAACCGGTCAGGGCCCTGAACCGGTCGTCGTTCTTTAGTTTCTTCTCAAAGGGGACGCTTCCCGACAGGATCTCTGCCCTCCGTTGTTCCAGAGCTTTAATGGACCCCTTCAGCCTCTCCACCGTGGCGGAGACCTCTGCTCTCCTTGAGGCAGGGAGCTTGTTCTTTGCGATCACACGTGCTCCCTTCAACTCCTCCCGAAGTCTCCTCAGCTGTTTGGCAGCCTCTTCGTATTCGCAGAGGTGCGCGTGGATGCGGGAGCCATAGGTGGTGACAGACTCCCCCGCCGCCTGGGAGCCCCAGATATTGGGGGGCTCCGGGAGGAGGAACCGCCACGGTCCCGGCCTCAGGGGTCTTGCGGCCCCCCGAGGGCTTTTTCCTCGCCATCCTCCCTGGGACTGGCTAGACGGTATGGCCTCCTGATGGTAGGTGAGGCCTCCCACCCCCAGCCGGCTTGCCGGGGGGTGGGAGCCACGGGCACAGCCCCGGAGCTCAGTCCCAGGTATAAGTCTCTCTCTGGGAAGGGACAGGCAGGTAATCCACTGAAAAAAAAAATCCTCCCTTTGCAAGGAGCTCTCCCCAAGCAGCTGCAGACACGAGCACACGGCTAGATCCACCTCTTCCTGTATGCAGGACTCTGCTGTGCTGACAAGTATTCAGCTCCTATGCTGGAGTTGCCCCCTTAAGAACAGGTTACGCTTGGCAGAAGTCACCTGCAAAAAGTGCAATTCCCCCCATTAAGCGATTGGATATTGGATCCCCCAGGACTTTGAAAGATCTTACTGATATTACAGACGGGAGTTTCCAAGAGTGCTGGATTCAAAGTAATCCTAGTGCTGAATGAGCCGTGCAGCCTCCATCTAAGAGTGGTGATAACCCCAGACGATGCAACGGCCGGAGTAATGTTATTGATTGAGCGAATTTCTGTGAGAAGCAAATTAAGAATTATTTACCGGAACCTCCTGGGGCATCAAGGAAAACAGTCTCCCATTTCTCCTTGGGTTCTGAGCCATAATTGCCCAATTTGCCGATCTGTGGTCATCAACCAATAGAGGTTTATATAATGTGACAAATTCTTTCATCTTTTCCAAATCATGGCTTTTAAGTCGCAGAATATCTCTGTCCATAACACCAAAGGCTGGTGGAGCTGGTGCTGGTAAACCTAATGCTATTAGGGTTTTACTACTGATACACTTGCACCTTTCTTCTGGAGTCAGGAGGACTTTTTTGAATATGTCGGTAGTGAAATTTATGTCTAAGTCCGGATTAACTCTCCTGTGCTCTCTATAAATATCTTCGCTATGATATTCTTTATATTTGTCCCAAAGATCACGGGGATTGGAAGGTGCACAGGTTGTAGATATTATAAGGAACAGGTTTAGAAGTTGAGGTGGAAAGTGAGTGAGGGATGTCTCCTGCAATGTCATGTCCCAGTGTGGATCATCTTCCATCAGACCACGCTTTTGGCATGCCTTCCTGTAAGTTTTTGTTGGTACAGTTGTATGTACAAAAGGCGCTCGCTTTCCACCTTGACATACATATCTACTATACATTTATGACATTGTTGTCTGATCATTATTTGGTAGGCATGGAAGTCCATAGCTGATATTTTATTGGTTGGTTTATTGGATGGCCTAGCAGTGTTAGGATCAAGGTACTGCCACACTTAGCGATCTCGTTAGCGATCTCGATAACGACGCAAGCTAATGAGATCGTTGGTGTGATCTCTTTTAGGTCGCTAGTAGCTGCCAAACAGGAGATCTCATAAACGACACATCAGCGGTCAGCGATCTCTTTAACGACTTTGGCGGTCGTTAGGATGTCATTAGCATGTACTGAGCGCTTCTGATTCATAGGAATTTCCAGCATCGCTCCTGCTCTCTGAATCCTGCTAGCCTGCTTTGCAACTTCTGCGATCCTCTCTGTGACGCAAAAGAGAACTTACAGATATTGCGATCCACTCCGTGACGCTAAACACCATATGCGTCACAAACGAGGTCACTCGTCGTTCGCAAAAGGTGCCAAACACAGCGATATAGGCTCACCAGCGGGACACCAACGATCAAAAAACGGTCCAGAACGCTAGTGAACGATCAGCGACATCACAGCAGGGGCCACATCGTTGCTACATGCCACACACAACGAGGTCGCTAACGAGATCGCTAAATAGTGACGTTTTAGTGATCTCGTTTGCGATCTCGTTTGCGATCTCGCTTAGTGTGGCATACCCTTTAGTCTGCGTTAGATTATAGTGATAGCCATCTTGGCCATTCCACAATATTATAGGATATTGCAGAGCATCATATGATCTATGTGTTTCTGCAGTACGTTGAAGATTTTCGCTTCGTTGCTGAATAATTAATTATATCTCGGCTTAGAAAGTCCCGTCCAACCATTACAATAGCTACTTGGTGAACACTGGGAGAATTAAATCTCCTTTTGTGCTCACCAACCGGTGTCTTGTCTGCTCTTATTACAACCTGATATTGTGCACTTGGCATTCTTTCTAAGGCTGTTCTACAAAGTTTTACTATCTGATTGTGTTGATGGAAAACTCTTTGCAAATTCAAAACAATGTATTTTGTGTCTCAGGTGTAGCTTGACAATGTTGATCAGCTTGCCTCTGTTCATCTCACAAACAGTAAATCTGTAAAAATATTGGGTCTTCATTTGCTACAGGAAGCAGCAAATCTATTTTGTGCTATTTCTGTCTCTGGACCTTAAAAGTCGGCATAAATCCTGCTTCAAGTCCAGCTGTTTTACCAAAGGATGTCATCTGGAAAGATGAATTGTATCTCCTAATAATTTGCAGAAAATGCTTAGACTCATGTGTTGTTCCCGACATGTATGAAAAAAGTGGTTCGGGAGGTAGACTTAAAGGTGGCAAACTGACTTTATCATTTTAGCAGCACGTACCAGGCGATCTAAAATTAAACTTTTTTGCTTGACGATGTTCTTATATTTTATCCATTTTGCTTATTATGACTTTCTAATGTGACCTATAGTCCTCCTGAATTGGGTTGTAGTGAAATGCTTCCAAACTCAGGTCAGCCTGCCTACATATTTGCATATGTCATGTGCGATCATTTTGACGACGTTCACCCTTTTTGTTCAGATGTTTCCGCATACCTTGATTCAGCCTGTCTCATCCATTTTTCCTGAAGATGACATTTCCGTTGCTCAGATGTTTCAGCTGTTTTTGATTCAGCCTGTCTCAACCATTTCCTTTCAAGCCAGGGCTCACATTGTTCACTTGTCTCAGCTGTTTGAGAAGGTTTCACTTCTTAGCTTTTGGATTAACTTGCCCAATAGTTGGTTGTTTTTTTGGGCGGCATATTAAAGACCAGTTCTTAGTATTATGACCCTTACTAATCATCTCACACTCAGAGATCTAATAGATGAATCTATATATATATATAAAACAGTAAATGTGAGACTGCCTCACAGTCAGACTGTTCTAGTTGTCCATAGCAACCAATCAGAGCTCAGCTTTCACTTTATCTCAGGAGCTTCAATGCTGAGATCTGCACTCTGGTTGCTATAGGTAACCAGAACGATCTTACTGTGAGGCAGTTTTCATAAATGAGGCCTCAGTTACTTCTGCAACAGCCGTTGCTATAATTACAGACTTTAGAGCGACTAATCAGATTGCCCACCTTATCGACTATATGGTTGCTGTACTATTAAGAATGACTCTTTGGGTGCTGTCCCGCTAAATCTTTAGGACCTTTTGGCCAACAACTGTCATTTTGCATTCAACACACTGACGACCATTTTCTCCTTTATTTTTATAGAGTCTTAATTCTGGGGCCAAATCTCATGAAGGGGGGATATTTTGCGTTTTAATGTTCGCAGTGTTTTTAGTCTGGTGTTAAAGACGGGCCATGCAAAATTTCACTAAAAAGAGTGAAAAATGAGGTCTTGTATTCCACGGGCTACCACACACAGATAAACTGTTTTATAAATGTTGATATAAAAAAGAAAACTAAATACTGTAAAATAATAAATCTCCTCATATGTTTCCCTTATTATCTCCAGTAATTGTATTATTACACAGGATTTTATGATGTTACATCGGCTCATCCTCTTCTCATTCAGATCTCTACAATATCGGATCCTCTCAGTGAAGATCTTCTATATAAGAGAATTTTTCTTAATTCATCACAGATGGATATGTACAGAGACAAGATGGCGGAGAGAATATTACACCTCACCCTAGAGATCCTCCTCTGGCTTACTGGAGAGGTGAGAGATTCTGATGTCACATTGCATCATTCTTATCTATGGGAATAACAGATGGACAGAACTGGAGAGGTGAGGACTCTGGAAATGTCTGTAGTGAGATGTATTAATGTGTCTCTCCCTAACCAGGATTACACAGTAGTGAAGAAGACCTCTAGTGATCGCTGTCAGGACCCTGTGTCTGAAGGATGGGGAAGAACCCTAAGCCCAATCACTGGGCCTCCACCTCACCCCCTGATACATGAGGACATCAATGACCAGAAGATCCTAGAACTCACCTACAAGATGATTGAGCTGCTGTAGGGGGTGTGCAGGCGGCTGCTTTTGACTCCGCGTTCCCACTCATACCTACCTAGTGAAACCGGGTACAATGTGATTAATGTTTATACTTTGTAAAGTGAATATGTTGATGAACAGTAATATGTCAGGCTCTAATGTCTTTTATACCTGTATGTTAGGGACAGGAATAGGGACAGTTAGTGTTAGAGTTAGGTCAGTGTAGCTTCGGGTTAGTGTCAAGGTGGGCACTAAAGAGTTAAATATAGATTAGATTTAGATAAGATAGGAATAGTTAGCCAATGGGAAGGTGGCTAGTGGGAGGAGTTATCTGAGGGTTAGGAGGATTCTAGAAGTTAGAGAGAGTAGTGATACAAAAGGAAGAAGACTGAAGCTGAAAATGTGTGTCATGTCTGTGTTTGAGGCACGAGGGGATCAGGGCTAGATTTTTGGTTAACTCCCGTGACTTATGGTCCGTAAAGGAATGGCAATGGCATCCTGTAATTTCGCCGGAGATGGGGAAAGTGGACGGGGAGCACCAGGGAGATGCTAGACCGGTGACACAAAAAGCTGCAGGAATGGAGACCACTTTAGCAGATTCCACTTTGAAGGGAAAGTTCAGAGACAGCTTTAGAAGAAGGGGTATCCATGAGAAATATGGACTGTTGAATGGTATCTGTTATGAAAACGCACAAACTAAGTAAAGTTTTGGAAAAAATGAATATGGACTTTGAGAATATGTTTGTGTGCCTGCAATGGATTGGAGCCCTGAACGCTGAGGAGAATCCTGACCCACAAGTGGGTGAACTACATGACCCACACAGTACACCACAAGATGGACATGATATTTCTGTAGAGGAGCATCGGAGTGTGATGATGGTACAACAGCAGCCCCTCGCCATGACTTCTACCCTGGCCCCCATTACACTGCTGACTGGAGAGGTGACTGTTATGTTTGGTAGCTGAGGAGGACAGGAACAACAGCAGGGCAGCCGAACACCTGAGATGTTGGTAACTAATGGGTTGCAGAAACCTGAACTAACCACACAACTAAAGGTAGCCGTGGAGCGTTCCTACGTTGATCCTAAACGCCTCGTCACAGCCTGAGAGCTAGCTATACCTAAAGATAGAAACAGGAAAGCTAACTGCCCCAGAGTAGAGCCCCAAAGGAATAGGCTGCCCCCAAACATATAATGGCGGTTAGACAAGATGAAAACACAAACGCAGGCAGAAAAAAGATTGAGCAAATGCTGGGGCCACAAGCTGACTAAATAGGAAAGGACAGGAGAGATTACTTTCTGCAACCCAGAAAACCCTACAAAAATCCAACAATTCTGATTACAAAAATACTGAGATCACATGATCTTGCCACCCACTAAATCAGATCTCAGTGTGAACAAAACCAAGCTGCAGCCGCTGAAAAAGCAGGAAAAAGCAAAGGAAAAAACAACAGAGGCTACAGACAAACTGTGAGGAGCTCAGGCCCCAGGAGGGGACCCGGCTGTCTGTAAGGTTCTTTGTCTCTGTTGACATGTTCCTTGAAACTCAGTTTTCCGTCGGCCATTTTGCTTTCTGTCTTTCTGCAGCTCTACACTATTGTTTTTTTTGTTTTTTTTTCCTTTCCTCTTCTCCTTCCAGCACCTCTGCCTTAAAAGATCTGGAAGATGGAGGCCCGCATAAAGGAACTTTGCGGAGTGACTGATACAATCCTTTCAGATATACAGACTTTAAAAACCCGTTTTGCAAGCCTACAGGACCTCACTAATCATAATTTGCAAGTGTTTGGACAGACTACCCAGGAATTGCGAGCCAGGATTGAGGCTCTAGAGGAACGAGCCCAGGCTCCTGCCATAACCCCAAGTTCTGGGATCCCCAAATTACCTCCTTTTCGTTTTGGCGGTGAACGTGAGAAATTCAGGGGATTTATTAATCAATGCAATTTATTTTTCTCTGCACATGCTTCACAATTTCCCACTGAACGATCCAAAGTGCTTACTATAATCATGTTGCTTACCAATAAGGCTTTGATGTGGGCAAACCCTCTGATTGAGACTGAGGATGATTGTTTGAATCACCTTGATGCTTTTATTTCAGCCATGGGGCAGGTGTTTGATGACCCCAATCGAGGTGCAACAGCTGAAGCAGCCATGTTAACTTTGCGCCAAGGTAAGCGTTCAGTAGCCGAATATGCCCTGGATTTCAGGAGATGGGCTCTTGATACCACTTGGGACACTTCCGCTAAAAAATCTATTTTTCGGAAAGGGTTGTCTCCACTGATTAAGGATGAACTTGCTCGTGCCGACCCTCCCACTGCGTTAGGTGACTTTATTAACTACTGTATCCGTATTGATGCTCGTCTGACTGAACGCAGACAAGAGAGATGGTTCGAAAATAATCGCACTAACCTTTTACTACCTCCCTCCTCAGCTAAGGAACCTTTGAGTAGGATCACAAGGGAACCAGAACCTGAACCCATGCAGGTGGACTCTTTACAAAGACGGGTTAGTGATGCACGCAAAGAACATCGTATAAAGGAAAATCTATGTTTCTACTGTGGTAAGTCAGGGCACTTCATTATAAACTGCCCGAGCCGTTCTCGTAAGACTACTGCAGCAGTCATTCACTGTGAGTGTTGCGAGAGGAGCTCTGTCATGTCCGAGCCTCAGGCTCCAGAGAGATCTGCTGCAAGAGATCTTGATTTCTCTGACTTAAACTCTGTTAGTTCTGGGGACGATGACGGTATAAACGCTGCAATTTTTCAAGTTTCCTCAGCGGTGTCCCAGCTGAGTTGTAAAAGAAACAATTCTCATTGCTTCCTTTCCATCAAACTCTGGGTTGACTCAGTCTGGGTGTCTAGCTCTGCTATGATCGACTCAGGAGCAAGTGGAAATTTTATGGATATCTCCTTTGCTCTGAAACAGGGGATACGTTCAGTGAAGAAGGCTACTCCAGTACAGATGGAGACTGTGGATGGCTCTCTACTGACTTCTGGACCAGTGGATCAAGAAACAGAGCCTTTGAGGGTCCTTATGGGTAAAGATCATCAGGAGAAAATGTCTTTTTTGCTTATCTCTTCTCCCCACTTTCCCATCATTCTAGGGCTACCATGGCTGCAGGCGCAGAATCCTACGATTAACTGGGAGACCAAGGAATTACACTTTCCAGAGAAACAGATGAGTCCAAAAGTTTCAGCTTGCTCTGTTCCTAAAGGAACCATGTCAGTCCCTGAACTACCAGCTGTATACCAGGACTATGTGGATTTATGTGACAAGAAGAACGCTGATCAGCTTCCTCCTCACCGTCCATATGATTGTCCAATTGAATTATTGCCCGGAGCCGAGATACCTTTTGGTAAGATCTATCCCCTAGCGGGGCCCGAGCTAAAAGCTTTGAAGGATTATATAGACGAAAATTTAGCCAAGGGCTTCATACGCCCCTCTTCATCTCCCGCAGGTGCACCCATCTTCTTTGTGAAGAAGAAAGATGGATCTCTGAGACCCTGCATAGACTATAGGGAACTCAATAAGGTTACTATTAGAAACCGTTATCCATTGCCTTTAATCCCTGAGTTGTTGGAGAGAGTGCGGCATGCCAAAATTTTCTCTAAACTGGATCTCCGTGGGGCCTATAACTTGGTCCGTATTAGACCTGGGGATGAATGGAAGACTGCTTTCAGGTCACGCTATGGACACTTTGAATATCTAGTTATGCCTTTTGGTCTGAGTACCGCCCCAGCCACTTTCCAACACTTCGTGAATGATATCTTCAGGGATCTCCTAGATACATTTGTGGTGATTTATCTGGATGATATTCTAATTTTTTCTAACTCCACAGAGGAACATCATGGACATGTGAGAATGGTCTTAGAACGCCTAAGACAAAACCATCTCTACATCAAGCTTGAAAAATGTGAATTCCATAGGACCGAAATTCAATTTCTGGGGTATGTACTATCTACGCAAGGGATTAGTATGGATGGAAGCAAGACCCAAGCCATCAAGGATTGGCCAATTCCTAGAAATGTGAAGGAGGTGCAGCGTTTCATCGGGTTTGCCAACTTCTATAGACGTTTCATTAAGAATTTTTCTGAGGTAGTGTCACCTATCACCCAACTTACCCGGAAACAGTCTAGGTTCTCCTGGACCCCGCAAGCTCAGGAAGCATTTTCCTGTTTAAAGGATAAATTTACCACCGCACCTATCTTAGTACATCCCAACCCCGAGCTTGCCTTAATAATAGAGGTGGATGCTTCAGACTGTGCCGTTGGAGCTATACTCTCTCAGAGTACAGGTGAGAAGAATGTCTTGCATCCCTGTGCCTTCTTTTCCCAGCAGTTGTCTTTGGCTGAGAGGAACTACGATGTGGGCAATAGAGAATTGTTGGCCATTATTGCCGCCTTCAAGGAATGGAGACACCTTCTTTAGGGAGCTGCACAGCAAATAGTCGTCCTGACAGACCATCGTAACCTTGAATTTATCAGGTCGGCTAAGTGCCTGACTCCTCGCCAGGCTCGCTGGAATCTTTTCCTAAACCAATTTAATTTTGTAATTTCTTATAAACCAGGATTGCGCAATGGAAAGGCTGATGCACTCTCTAGGATTCATTCAGCAGAGACACGTCCACTTACTCCTCCTAAGACTATTCTTCCTGACTCTAGATTCCTGGGAGTGATTCATAATCAAGACCTACTTAAGGACATCAAGGAAGCATACCATGCGGATTCTTTGTTGGCTCAACCCCCAAGGGACGTAAGTCTTGTCTTTAAGAATGGTGTGTGGATTCAGGGACAAC